>JAODXP020010044.1:0-15748 GCA_027497455.2 Sardinella longiceps | reverse complement strand
AAATGGGAGAGTACAAGGAGAACAGAGGTTAAGGAGACTGGGAGAGATCAAAAAGTGATCAAGGAGATTAGGAGGTGGTGTGGTGTATGGAGAGGTCAAGAGGATGTGAGGTCATAAATACTAAAGGTCAAGGAGTGGTCATGGTGAATGCAAAATGGCGTAGAATGCTGGAGAGAAAAAGTATGAAGTATCAGTGACTAGTGAGTTGGGTCTAAAGGTAGTTTGTCTACCAATTTAAAAACCGTTCAGGCACCGGCACCATTTTAAAAGTATTGAGTTAGCATCTGTATCGAACAAAACCCAATCGATACCCAACCCTACGTATCAGTGACTAGTGAGTTGGGTCTAAAGGTAGTTTGTCTATTGAGAATTATGCTCTTGTGTGGTGTCAACATACACGATAGATCACAACTACTTGTAGATAATATACCTGCATAAGAATCTTAATTACTATACAGAATATAATACAGAATTTTGTAAATGACCACAACTCTGAATTTTTGTTGTAGCTTTCCTGATCATTAGCTAGAGGATTAAAGTGGTCTCTTGGAAACCTCCTCTCTCGATAGTGATAATGATATTTGAACTCTAACTTACATGAGTTCGATGAGTCTTCATTCCAAGCAGATCATGATGGCTGTGTGAGAGCATTACAGCCAAGAAAATAGATACCCAAAGTAGCCGACAATATAAGTTTGTATGTGTGTGTGTGTGTGTACATACGTGTGACTCAATGCTACCGCCGTTTAAAGCCTTACCTGTGTTTGGGTCACCTGTCTGACCAATATTTTGTTCAGTTCAAGGTTTGCCTACCTGAACCTACAGTTACCTCAGACCCTATGGTTTTGTTTCGTCGCAACCTCCGCAAGTTATCTCCGACGCCCTTTGCCTCTCTTGTGGCCTCTGCTCTTCCGCCATCCAGCACTTTCTCCTCGCTTGAGGTTAATGATGCCACTGAGGCCTTATGCTCTACACTAAGCTCTTGTCTGGATAGGTTGTGTCCCCTATCCACCAAACCTGCTCGATTCAGCCAGTCCCACCCCTGGCTCAATGATACCCTCTGGTCGCAGCACACCAACTTCAAGAGCTGCTGAGAGAAAGTGGCACAAAACAAAAGGGCTCTCTGACTTGGAGACATTCCAGTCATTACTAGCATCCTTCTCATCCAGCGTCACTGATGCCAAGAAGACATTCTACATTGACAAAATTGACAATGCCACTGACGCCAGGAAACTATTCTCTACCTTCAAAACTCTGCTCAACCCTCCACCGCCACCACCTGCTACAAACCAAACAGCAGATACTTTTGCTACATTTTTTACTGACAAAGTAGCCAGCATCAGCAGCCAGTTCACTGAACCACTGGCCAATCTGACATGCAGAAGTCCAACTGCATCGTTCGATGCATTCAGACCTCTCAGTGAGAGCGATGTGTCCAGACTCCTTACATGTAGCCGTCCTACTACATGTCCACTGGACCCTATTCCAACCAACCTTCTGCAATCCATAGCTCCGACGGTTACAACTGCAATCACACATGTGATTAAAGCTTCACTAACATCAGGAACATTTCTGCATTAAACAGGCTCGAGTAACGCCGTTACTCAAAAAAACGTCTATGCCCCAGGCGGCTCTGTGTGTGGCCACAGGGGGAGAGCAAAGCAAGCAGGGAGGTTCTAGAACTTACTGTAGGTTCTCCAAGTGCGGTCCGGGGGCCAGTGGCGGCACACAGAACCATTTCTGGCGGCCCGTGATTAGATCTCATAATATCTGTAAAACTTTTCAAAATGTTCTTTGCTTTGAAAGAATGAATCTCCATTTAGTGGTGTTTAGAGGCATCTATGGGCTTATTTCACACCAATATTCATGCACAAAAGTGTAAAACCACTTTACAAAGGGGTAAATTCAATGCATTTCAATAACAGAATGTTCAGTTTACTACCATGGAATGGTTTTAGAATCTCAGAATGTTCAGGTTTGAAATAAGCCCATAGGCATTTATTTATTTATTTATTTATTTATTGCATTAATGTAAACCGTAGAGATAAAATGACAGTGTAGACATTCTGTGCTCAGACAAAAGAACTTTGTCACATCCCGGAGAAGAACACACACATCTGCGGAGACAGATAACGGCAGTGAAACTGTCAGTCTCATACTGGAACATAAAATTGATGTTCTTCTGTAAGCAAGTCAGTACCACCAAAACTGCAAAGATCTTTCTTAATTGCTTCGGCTCATTTCTCCAAACGCACCAGATTATCTCCACACTTTTTAGTACTTTTTGCAAAAATAAACTGGATGGTTCAGCAAAAGACCATGGATCACCTTACCTCACTCACGTCAGATGTAGCGCTACGCGCGTTCATCTGATATTCATGATATTCGCGCGTTCATCAATAATGCATGCAAATGTCACGTACATAACACTGGAATTGCCTGTGTGCGTGTGTGTGTGTGTGTGTGTGTGGAAATAAAATTCAATTCAATTTTATTTGTAGAGCACATAAATACAATGTATTGTCTCACGGTGCTTTACAGGCAGTACAGGCAGCACCCATGAGTAACAGGGGCAAGGAAAACTCCCTTCGCTTTACTCATAATTCATTTTTAGGAACAAACCTTGGGCAGATCCATGCCTCATGGACTCAACCCACCTGCCCGGGGCCTAGTGAAGTATCCGTACAGCTGCTGGCCTAATACACATATTGACCAATACATACATGTATTGTTAGTCAAGTTCTAGTTTCACCTGCCTGTCAATTACTGTAATCACTTTATAACAGGGGTCGGGAACCTTTTTGGCTGAGAGAGCCATTAATGGGACACATTTTGAAATTTATTTCCATGAGAGCCATACAATATACAGGCATGTCTTTTATTCATTAATTTATCTTATCTTTATTCGAAAAGTAATCAATAAGTATAGAAAAAGAGTGTTTTGGCATACTTCTCATCTGTGAATGGCTTTCCATTTCTCACAATTGCTATTCAAGTCACATTGGACTGAAATAGATAGATTAATGGATTGAAATAGGCCTACATGAAAATGTTTTACATTTTTAACGTTATCATTCTTTTATAAAAGATTTGTATGCGAGCCAGATGCAACCATCAAAAGAGCCACATCTGGCTCCCGAGCCATAGGTTCCCTACCCCTGCTTTATAAGATTTTCTTGACTAATTTTCACAATTGAACAGATTATTACGCATATGAAGACTTACAGTATACAATGAAATCATGCTGACATATTTACTAATCAGTTGAGATTCACAAGAACATCCATTGTTGATTCCCTAGGGCCTAGGCTAAGGTACTATGGTCGTTGTTTGTAGGCTGCTGCAGATGTGAGGGGGCCATTGGAAAGTGCTCCGCAATGCTGTCAGCAGCTCTGTGTGTGGAGACCCTCAAAGCGCTTTACAAATTATGCCTCACATTCACCCATTCACACACGGATGGAGGAGGCAACCATGCAAGGCACCAACCTGCTCACCGGGAGCAATATGGGGTGAATTATCTTGCTCAAGGAGTCCACGATGGGGTCAGGTGGGGTGAGGCTCAAACCAGCAACGGCACTTCTACCTCTTTCTCTTTCACCACTTCCCCTTTTTCTTCTGTTCTCAGAACAACAGATTCTGTTCTTGTTACAACAGTCAGATTGGAACACTGATAGAGGTTTGAAGTTGCACATTTTGGTGCGATATTAGTTTGCAAGCGTGATTGTGATTCATGGTGACTGTGTAGCCTACTTTGTAGGGGAGCGTGTCTATGTTCCCACAGCCCTATATTCTCACATTTCTAAGAGTTTTTTTTTCTTTCTTCAAAGTCAGGTACTATATTCCCACATTTCTACCCCTGCCTGGTAGACCCCATATGTAAGTTCAAGCAAGATTCGATCTTGGTATTATTTGCCGTCAATGGTGCCTTCCAGGTAGTGGGGTTTAGTTTTGCATCCACATTCCACAACGATTTTATATTCATCCACCTCAGCGATCATTTTTGAATTCAACCTCAGCAATCATTTTTGGAATCAGTTTCAGAATCCTCCATTCTAATGTGAACGGAAGGGTTAAATGGATAAATATTACCTGTGTTGGTGTAGACATGCTCTTATCGGAACATATTGTTGCGGGAAAAAAATCTTTGTAATGTGAGAGCATGCGGGGATGTGGGAACATAGGGCCCAATTTCCCAAATTTCCTAAGAAATGTGGGAACATAGGGCTGTGGGAACATAGGGCCTAATTTCCAAAAAATCTGTCAAAAATAAAAATTCTTAACAAATGTGGGAACATAGAGCTGTGGGAACAAAGAGCTGTGGGAACATAGAGCTGACCCCCTGCCGAGCTAGCTGGCCTCTGTCACATACACACAGACACACACAAGTTGTTGGGAGTGAGCTTCAGAGCTTCATGTGGTGCGCACATCCACACGTGGAGCAGTAGGCAGCCCTTGATCTGGCACCTGGGGAGGGAGTTTGGGGGTTAGGTGCCTCCCTCAAAGGCACTGCATCCGTGGTTTCCGGACATCGGGAAGCACTGCACATTCACTCCCCCCACCCTCCCCTTTGCACCGGCCGGGAATCGAACCGGCCACCGGACTTACTTGGAAATCAGGTCCTATCTTCAGCATTCTGAACCAACACTTTAAAACAGATACAATAGATTAGATTGGATTGTATCCTGAAGCACAAGGCATTCTACTATTGACATTTCATAGGCCTATCAGTAGGATGGATATGAGCCAGTGTTGGGCGGGTTGATCCAAATTGAGCGAATGACTGCGGGCGTCCACGGGTACCTGCGGTCACGGGTCATCAAAAAAATAATAAAATGCGGGTCGCGGTCGGTCGGGTCTAAAATAAAGATGATTTAATTTTTGTAATTTATATTCAAATTTTCTATAACGTAGGCCTATCGATACATAGCCTTTTTGATTGAATGGCTGCGTAGCCTATTTGATTGAATGACTGCATCGCGCGAAGTTGCAGCCCGAGCTCTGTAGGAGAGGAGAGAGATGGAAGCGGTAAGGGAGAAGCTGAAGTCTGGAGAGTGGAAGCTCCAAACACACAAACAAAAAGAGTGAAGAGTGGGAAACTTTTGCTGAGGTGACTAAAGACGATGGTAGTAGTGCTGGCTTTGTCATGTGTACCTCTTGTGATTCAATCTACAAATTTGATAGTCACAAAACTGGCACGACGAACATGGCCCGCCATAAGTGTACCACTGGTAAGCCTTCTCAGCCTAATCAAGGCACATCACCAAAACCTCAGACGATAGATGCATTTATGCGCGCTGACCACAAGAAAATTCCACTGCAAATAAAGAGTAAATTTGTGGATGATTGCGTGGACTTATGTTGTACAGACCTGCGGCCCTTTGATATTGTTTCAGGGGAGGGTTTTACAAAGGTGGCCCAGGGACTTATCAACATTGGAGCACGTTTTGGATCAGTCGATGCAAACGCAGTTATTCCTCATAGGCAGACGGTGTGTGATCGAGCAAAAAAACAGGCGATGGTCGAAAAGGAAGCTTTAGCTAAGGTTCTGAAGTCAGCGCTTCGTGATAATGGGGGTGTTGCAATAACAACTGATATGTGGACTGACGATTTCAACAGGAGGTCCTACACGGTCTTGACATGCCACTATATCACAGATGATTGGAAAATGGCAGGCCGTGTTATGTGTACAGTGGAATTTGATTCCACAATGCCCAAAACAGCATTCAACATCCATGAACAGATTAATGACCAACTATCATCATATGGAATATCATTTGATCAAGTGGTGCTCGTGAGTGACCAGGGTTCCAACATTAAAGCTGCACTGAAAAATTATCACTGGATACCATGCGCCGTTCATGTTTTGAACACAGTTCTGAAACATACATTCAGTGGATCTGACATTGAGGAGGTCACAGAGATGATGGACGGGTGTAAGGGCATTGTGAAATATCTGAAGAAGGCCAGCGCGACCACCGCCCTACCATATGCCTTAGTTCAAGAATGTGAGACTCGCTGGAACAGTAAAATTGACATGCTCAAATCAGTGAGCAAGCAATATAGCCAAATATACGAGTTACTGGAAAGCAGGGGGCAGACTGAGCGCATGGAAGGTGTTTATCAAAACACGCTCACGACCGTGATAGATTTCTTGGAACCTTTCAAGAGAGCAACCGAGGAGTTGCAGGGAGAGGACTACCCCACACTGCATTTAGTGATGCTATGGTTTCACAAACTGAGCGCACACTGCCAACCGGTCTTTGGAGACCCCGAGTATATGGTTCTGCTCCGCAGGCGCGCTTTTGCGCTGCTCAACGAAAAGTTAATCATAACAGACACACACAAAATAGCACTCTTCCTCTGTCCTCGTTTCAAAAGTCTCAGAATGATGGGCCAGAATGAGAGGACACATTTTCACAGCATCGTTGGTGACCTCATACACCCTGTCTCTCATGAGACTGACTCTCCTGAGATGAGGACTACGAACAGTTCAGCACAGGGATCTACTGACGAGGGTAAGTGGCTTCACTATTTTGAATTATGAATGGCATATTTAAATGTAATGCTTGTAAATTACATGATTGTCAAATTGTATTATTTTTTTCCATAGACGTCACTGATGAAAGTCAGCGACAGAAACGACTTCGACTGGACTTCGCAGAATGGGCCGATGATTCCGGTGCTGATGTAGGCACCCAGAATGAATTGGAGAGATATCTCGCAGCGCAGTTTACACCGGATGACTGCGATGAGGACCGCGTGCTTGAGTTTTGGGAGAGACAGGCCCACACCTACCCAAGGCTCCGTGCGTTGGCAAGAAGGATTCTCTGCGTCCCAGCTTCAAGTGCAGCCAGCGAGCGCACATTCAGCTCTGCAGGCCGTGTCATAGAAGTGAGAAGAAATCGTCTTCACCCTGACACTGTTGATTCTATCTTATTTCTCCACAGCGGCTGCCTATTCTGTTCGTGAATAAAGTTTTTAAAATTCTCTCTGCCTCATTCTTGAGAGCTTCGCACACACTTGACGAACTTCTTTAACAGAATTTTTGGTGAAATAGATAAGCTATGAGGATACTAGCCTGACTTCTGCATGAATGATAATTTTTTTTTACGTAATGTAGGCTAGGCCTAGTTTAAATGCACCAGATGGAATGCTGAGCAATGCCATTAGGCTCCGTTTGTATGCATACTCGGGTCTTATATCACTTTTATGTTGCCCAAATGACGCTATAAGGTAAGTCAAAAGCATAGATACTTTTTAAAAATAAGCGGGTTGGAAGCGGGTTGCGGACACGAGTTTTGGGATCCAAGTTTTGCGGTCCGAGTTGCGGTCGGTTTAGTTGAGAACGTCGGTCGGGTGCGGCTCATTCAAACGTGTACCCGCGCACCACTGATATGAGCGTGTTATCTATTAGAGTTGTATGTCTCGAGACCGGTCTTGGTCTCGAGACCGGTCTCGAGACCAATTTTGCGTGGTCTCGGTCTCGTCTTGGTCTTGACAGTGTATTGTCTTGGTCTTGTCTTGGTCTCGGATCCCTTGGTCTTGTCTTGGTGTCTTGCAAGACCAAGACCAAGACAAGATAAATAAATGCAATAGGCTATATGTTTTAATGATATTGAGTTGCCGATTTATATGACTGAGCCTAAACAATGACACGCATCAAAACGAAAGTGATTGCACGTAAAAGACGCCCCTTACTGCAGCTGATTAAGGTTATCAATGCATTTATGGCTCGGTCTCTCTCAGTGACAGAGAGCGCCAAGCACATCCAGTTACATGCAGCTCTAAATTACTCTCCTAAAAGTTCACTTTCCACTCGCAAAATGCAGGCAAATTAATTCTGGAATGTTCGTGTATGCATAGGCATGCGTTATGATGGCTGAGCAAGATGTCTTGCTAGTTAACGTGATCTCATGTATTTATGGGAATGAAATCTTTCATCTTTCATTTTGGTAAATTTAGTATAGGCTACTGAGACACAGACATCCTAAAAACTTCCGTATTTAGTGGTTCATGGATGCTTGTGAATGATGTCAAATCTCCTGCGAGTGACTCTTATCGGGCGATAAATAAATGAACGCTGTTGATATATTTTCAAAGTTATCTCTATTGCATTCCGAAAGAATCCATTCCACTTGATGTAATAGCGAATGTATACCGATGACAATCCGCTCCGGGTTTTGCATTACTTTTGCATAACTCGGTCACTGCATGTAGTGATGAGAATCGTCAAGCAGTAAAAGTGCAGGCTGCCCAAAACGTTGGAACACCAGCCCAGTCATCTCTCAAAGTAGGCTAGCTTTTGCTAAAACCATATCCTTGTATTCTATGTTCTCAAAATTAACTCAGGCCATGTTAAATTAATTAGAAGTAGGCTAGTATATAATCTTTGGTATAGACAGAGTATGCTGGTAGGTCTGGTTGGGTTGCCAACTTTCAGAAATCAAAATAAGTAGTTATGGGCAGATATGTATGAAATGCATCTCAGAAAAGTAGGCTATTGAGCTTAATCTTGTGCTCAACCTAGCCTACTTTAAAAGTAGCCTACAAATTTAAACTGTATAAGTCAATTTTTATTTTTGTGTTATGAAGGCTGCATAGTGCCATGTCTTGCTCATTGTATGGAACTATTTCTTATTTTTAATTACTGTTGGCACACTGCATGTTGTGTTACATCTAAAACTAAAGGAAATACAAAATAAAAAGTAGAATGCGCCCATCAAGTTGGCCAAATTGTGCCACATTCATCTCATTATATCAGTAGGTTTAAATGCTTTAAAAGTTTAAAAGAGCTAGCTATCTAAAATGCACACACACAAAAAAACATCCAAAAAATTCTAATGTGTCACCTGGCTTGAGAAACCCGCTCTTAACTTTTACCAGTAGAAGCCAGGCCAACATAGAGTAGAGCCGAATGTAATGGAGTTGACATTGTCATTCTCCCAGCTACCCAGAAATGATATTCTACTGGTTGAAATGTCTGGAGCAGGGACATCTCACTGGTAGACCTCAACTCATCATAGTGGGTGACTAGGTGATATCCCCCTGCTGGTATTTAATTAGCCTAATATTACTATAGAGTAGGCCTAACACTCATTTTGTCACCATGAGTTCAGTAGGCGGTTTGTGCTGGTAAAAGCAGGATCATTTTTTTAATAATTGGTTCAACAGCTATCAAAAAAGATATCAAAACAGTTTGCATTTCCTGCCCACATTGCCACTATCCCTATTCCATTGTTGCCAGTAGTTGAAATAATACTCTTTAATATGGGTCGAATGTTAACCAAGGTTGTTTTTCAAATCAAGTTATAACTTCCAATATAGCATAGTCTACTTTTTTTTCTGGTCTCGGTCTCGGTCTTGGCCTCGGCCTCAATTTGTCTTGGTCTCGTCTCGGTCTCGTTAGCCTCTGGTCTTGGTCTTGTCTTGGTCTCGTTAGCCTCTGGTCTTGGTATTGTCTTGGTCTTGGTCTAAGCGGTCTTGACTACAAGTCTAGTAGCCTATACTAAATTTACCAAAATGAAAGATGAAAGATTTCATTCCCATAAATACATGAGATCACGTTAACTAGCAAGACATCTTGCTCAGCCATCATAACGCATGCCTATGCATACACGAACATTCCAGAATTAATTTGCCTGCATTTTGCGAGTGGAAAGTGAACTTTTAGGAGAGTAATTTAGAGCTGCATGTAACTGGATGTGCTTGGCGCTCTCTGTCACTGAGAGAGACCGAGCCATAAATGCATTGATAACCTTAATCAGCTGCAGTAAGGGGCGTCTTTTACGTGCAATCACTTTCGTTTTGATGCGTGTCATTGTTTAGGCTCAGTCATATAAATCGGCAACTCAATATCATTAAAACATATAGCCTATTGCATTTATTTATCTTGTCTTGGTCTTGGTCTTGCAAGACACCAAGACAAGACCAAGGGATCCGAGACCAAGACAAGACCAAGACAATACACTGTCAAGACCAAGACGAGACCGAGACCACGCAAAATTGGTCTCGAGACCGGTCTCGAGACCAAGACCGGTCTCGAGACATACAACTCTACTCACCCATACAAAAAAGATTTATATGAAACTTACATTTTTCCTACATGTTGTATAAGAATCTTACATGTATTTTATAGGGGACTCAAAGCTCATACAAAATCCATATAAAATGCACATACAGTGAAACTTCATTGTACAATGTTTTTGTTATGTTGTATAAGAATCTTATATGGGGTTTATAGGGGACTCAGGCCACATGCAAAATCCACATAAAATCCATATAATTTGAAACTTATACAACTTTGCACCATGTATGAATTGTATATTACACATCCCATGTGAAAAATATTTATATAAACTTTACAATGTTTTAGGCCTATATGTTGTATAAGAATCTCAGGGTGTGTAGGGCAGTTAAACCACATGCAAAATGCAGTGGTTTGACTGCTTTGAGTCCCCTATAAAATAAGATTCCTATAACAATATCAATAGGATATTGACATCAGATATTAGGCCACTGAGAATTCACAAATTCACATAAACCGCTCACAAAAAGTAAGGAAACTTGACTTTGGCCCATTATATCTCCCCTTTAATAATACCAATCCCTAAAGTGTTTTATATCATTTTTATCGTTGGTTTGTCACCTTTACAATGAGGTATATCTTGCAAGCATCGGACAATCATGGAATGCGCAACACAGCCAAACGTGTGAGCAGTGCCAACCAAAAATGTGCCAAAATGGCCTGCTATACTGTTCTGTTGGTATAGCCTTTGTTGCTTGGAGCATTGAAAATTGCACTCACCCAAAGAAATGAGGACAAGAACAAAAAAACTTGTTGGCCATACACTTTACACTCAGTGTCAGGGCCCTCAGTAACGTGTGGAAGATTTGAGCAGTTGAACAGTTGAATAAATCTTGTAAGTCTCTGGCAGTGAATCTACGGTTCCTCAGTGCAGCAAAAGTGAGGCACCGGTCTTCTTGGGGTGTTGTCTTCTTGAGATGGCCACGTCTTGGTCTGTCTTTGGCTTCCGCAGTCTCATGGAACTTGGTTCTAAGTTTGGAAATGGTACCAGGACTGACACCAATGATGCTGCCAGTACATGTTGGGACACCAGCTTCAGGTTCCCCATTGCACAGGCCCTATCCTGAAGGAACAAATGTGGCATCTTTCCACCAGTGTTGTTGCTATAGGAGAAACCACAAACCCAACAAGTTGCTGAAGCTCAGGTGCTAATTTAGGCACACCAGTGACTGGCAGCACTTGAGGCCCAAAATCAGATGCAGCAGAACCCTATGACCATGGCCATTTTGGCACATTTTTGGTTGGCACTACTCACACGTTTGGCTGTGTTGCGCATTCCACGATTGTCTGATGCTTACAAGCTATACCTCATTGTAAAGGTGACAAACCAACGATAAAAATGATATAAAACACTTTAGGGATTGGTATTATTAAAGGGGGGATATAATGGGCCAAAGTCAAGTTTCCTTACTTTTTGTGAGCGGTTTATTAAAAATATAGTTGCCGTGGCTCAGTGGCTAGAGCATCATTACCCAGGGGACCCGGGTTTGATTCTGACCCGAGGTCATTTCCTGAACCCACCCCATCTCTCTCTCTCCCACTTGTGTCCTGTCATCTCTACACTGTCCTATCTAATAAAAAGCCCCAAAAATATCTTAAAAATAAAACATATGTGTTTTATATCATATTCTTTATACATGGGAATGCCATGGTAGGTGTCGTTGCCACATTTTGTGTCAGACAGCTGTGGTCTAGTTACCTCACTCACGTCAGATCATGCGCTACGTAACTTTCGTAAGGCACTTCCGCGCAACGATCTGATGTTGAAGCCCATCAGAGAGATTTCAAGCCATTATTCTCTAACCGGACCAATCAGGGCCGCTGGCTGCTGTAGAGGGTGTGACGTAGCGAAGAAGCAACTGTTTTGAATCCAACCAATCCAATAAACGTAACGAGCATCATCGGTTGGTTTCGATGTGGTTGGCTGCAGTGTACGTCAATTAAATTGATGGACAAGCCGTTTGCCCAGTTAGATTCAAGGATTTCTGGCTCCTGAAATAATTCGTCTATCGCTGAATATCAGATGAACGCGCGTAGTTCTACATCTGACTTGAGTGAGGTAAGTGGTCTAGTGGTTAGGGCTTAAGACTTGTAACTATAAGGTTGATGGTTTGATTCCCGTCCAATGCGTCATCTAAACTATCAGTAGGCCTACTCTCCAGCATGCAGCCCACTGTACCAGGTCAGTATAGGTAACTTCACTGTGTGCGGTGAAAATATAAAGCCTGCATATTTTTATATAAATTTCATGTATGTTACATGTATGTTTCACACACAAACCTATATGTAATTTGTGTGTCTCATATACAGGGGTGAAAGTAGTTTGAATTTCTTACCTGTACTACAAAAAAAAAAAAAAAAAAAATTCAATAGCCTATTCTAGTGTGCCCTTGTGTTATGTATGGCTCAAACAAAAAGGTAAGCTAGGCCTACGGCATTGGGCTAATTTCAAACACATTCCGACATTCCATGGTAGCAAACTGAACATACTGTCATACTAATTGTCTTGACTTCTTACTTATTGCCACATTACGATCGTACTGAAAATGGCAGGCCCACATGTCACCTGTGGGACTCAAAACCTACTGTGTGTGTGTGAGCATGTGACTGGCCTGGCTACCAGGCAGAAAAATGTTTTTTTCTTTCTTTCTTTTTTTTTAACATTTACTCAATTGTAGTCATGGCTTTGAGCCTGTGTTTGAGTGTAACATCTAGGCTACTTGGTTATCCCTTTTATACAGTAATCTATATATATAATAAAAATGATGCAGCACAGCTCATCATCATGGCCTAGATCAAGAGGATAAAAACAACAAACCAAAAATGTATAGCCATTTCTACTAAATTCCTCTTTTTTATTTTTTATTTTATTTTTTGTAGAACTCTATGGGATTAGTTGCTCTACTCTATGCAAGTCTAGCTGCTACAGCAAAGAAAAAGATCTGAAACTCAAACCCCTCCCCTTTCTTGTGTGTGAAACTTCAGTACTGAAGTCTGAACTGGCAAACGGATTTGGGGGTGTTCACTTTCTGCAAATGAGAGATAGAAAGCTCTTCTATTCAAATTACAGGTCTATATCATAATGTGTAGTGTTTTTTGTTTAGTTTTATTTTTTGAGCTCTTGGTTATTAGATGGAAGTCCAGCAGCTAACTAAGCCAAGTTTATAATATCAAATAAAGATATTTCCCTAGCCAAATGATCTTTAAACTGAAATTGAACCACCTTATATAAGTGGTACAAATGCATGCCTCTGGTTGTCTACTTTAATTTGATGCTGAATACCTCCATTGTAGATGCAGGTATGTCCATATCAAAGCTTCCAAAAGACAATGAAGCAAAACCGCTTCACCCGCTATTGTATTTTTCGGCGCTCGCGTGCGCAAAAACAAACAACAAAGAAAAAACTTCGGAGTGCCAGATGCCAGAAAATGTATTTGCAAATGGCACAAATAATTGGTGAGACATTTTAGCGAATTTCCAAGTCTGAACAACAAGTGTTACTGTCACAAATGCCAAAGACAGGCAGGCCCTGTCAGAGGGGCACTTTTGACATCAAAGAGCAAAGGGGCGGTAACCCTCATGTCTTACCACTACGGCGTACCGCCTATCACTCTTATACCGGTACGTAGTATAGGTGCGTACCGGCTTACTTTCACCTCTGCTCATATACTGAAACTTAATGTTCCTTATCATTTACTTATTCAAATCATATTTATTGTGCGCTTCATTCATATATGACTTAAATGAGAAACGGGCCACTTTTGTAGTATGTGCCATATAATATTTGGATAGTAATATATGTTTCTGGTAGGAAAGGTTTTTATATGTTTTTATATGACACTTCTTATAAGTTTCATATAAATCTTTTTCGTATGGGCAGTGATATCATGCATCAGGACAAGGATTTAAATGGAAAGAAACCAATACAGTGGAATGTGATGCTGCATTTTTTAATTAGTCATGTGACAGTGAGAGAGAAAAACAAACAGAGGACAGGGAATTATTTCAAACACTGGTGTTGTGGAGTATGTAGTGGATGTGGTGCACACAAATGTGATAACTCCAACCGTCACTGGACTTCTCTGTGGGCATCCGAGTCGACAGATCAATCATCATAAACACTATTGTCTAAAAGCACTCATCATATTGAGTATTTTTAATAGAAGCAAAATTTGAAATTATAGATCGTTGGAAAGAAAAACAAACAACTTGATTCCTAATGAAAACGTGAAGCCTTATTATTTGGCACACAAAAATGGCCGCTCCAAATAGCAGGGATAATCGTTCCAGACGCCACCAACTGGATCATCTGGAAAGAAGACAACATTTTTTACTCATAGACCAATAAACCTATAAATAGAATGAAAAAAAGATGTAAAATCACTTGGAAAAGCATTGCTGTCAAAGTACTGCTTAAAGTCGGCCGCACACTGGTTCCGACAGCATTGCGGAGCACTTTGGAATCCGACAATTTCGCCTAGCACCTAGCACAGTAGCCTGTGAAATTAATATTGGATGTCAATGGACAGCTTCGACAAAATAGACTTGAATCGCAATTCACAATCGCCGGCGGAAGGATTCGGCGCTGGTGTGCGTGGTTGCATTGAAAACAATGGAATCGAATGTTGGAAGCAGAGTGCTCAGCACTGTGTCGGGCCGTAAGTTGTTCTCCTATCTGGACCGAAGCCCATTGTATTACCTCCGCCAAGGTCGAGGTGGTTTGTCTGTCTGTTTGTTTGTCTGTTTGTCAGCAGGATAACTCGAAAAGTACTGCACGGATTTGGATGACATTTTCGGACAATGTGTATATTGGGACAGAACATCCAGAACATGACCTTGAATTTATATTGTGTCTGTGACCACATTGCCTTGGCGGAGGTCTGCGCTATTGGAGCACTTTTCTAGTTTGAGAATTGTTTAAAGTTAAAAGGCTAATTTGCATTAAGTTGAGCCTTTTACTGCTTTCTTGACTATATAGTCACCCCCATAAGGTTGAGGCTCTTTGCTTTTGTCAGTGATGTCTATAAAATAAGCGTCTTTTTGTTGTTTAGTAACTCTTGGGGTAGGTACCTCTGTAGTTTGTGACAATGCAGTGCTCATTTCCATTATAGTTGTTGGGCTCCCACGCATGCCAGTTGGAATAGTCAAAAGGAGTTCCATCAGTCCAGTACCATGTAAAACCCTGTGTGCAAATCAGAACAAAAGGAATTAAAGGAAAAGTCAGGAACACTAAGCAGTTCTTGTGGGTCACCAAATGCAATACAAATATGTTTAAAAAACCTGTATTTTTTGAGGAAGAATTTGTATGTCCATGTATGGACATGTCATCTACATGGACATACACATTCTTTCAGAAAACTTCCAATACAAAAAGTTTTGTCTCGATGAACATTATCATCTGAGCAAATTTCGAAAGGATATCTATCTATTTGTTAAAATTTTTACCTATTCAGCCATAATGTAAGTCTATGGAGGGGCTTATAATGGGAATAAGTGGGTGAAAACACACACAAACCTGCAATGTTATCAGTTATTTTCTATCATTGTATTACTGTCACAGGTCAAAATCCACCATTCACAATTGTTTTGTAGGTGGGTCATTCCGTGCCAAATCAACAAATCTCAGATAAAAATTCCGCCTGACCATCTTGGATTTGCTTCAA
>JAODXP020010042.1:0-16138 GCA_027497455.2 Sardinella longiceps | reverse complement strand
GCAGCAAAGATTCTAGAGTGCTAGAATCTTTGGTTAGCAGCAACTGTGTAGGATTCATCACTCATTCAGTGAGCTACTTGAACCAGACACGCCGAATTTCATCTTGTCTCTGTCTTTCTAGGCTTATTCTCCGTCTCAGAAAGCGTGGTGGTGATGGAAGATGCAAAAGCAGGTGTATTTATCGGGACCTATAGGCTATGCGTCTGCGAGCGACACTTTATTGCGTCTTTTCTCATACGCCTCTCTCTCCATCACTCTCTCGCCCACTGCTTGTTTCTCCTAAAAATAGAACAGGAAGACACCAATGCGTGATTGCTGATCCTTATCCCATACGAAGAATGTAAGAGTCTAAATCAGAGAGAAGAGTTCTTTGTAAAAAAAAAAAAAAAAAAACAATACCCTAGCCTATGCGTATAACAATGATAATACCAATATGCATACTGTACAGCTGTAGACTAGGCTTTCACAAATTGTACAGCAGGTAAAGACACTAACTAATAAATTATGAAGAGACTGAATTTTTGGGTTCTTTGACAGCGCATGAAAATGTAGCGTCTTCATTGACACTAACAAACTATATGACCTGATATGTCGGGAAATGCAGTTTATTCCTTTTTACCCAGGGGTTGTTTACACATTCCTCTCTTTTACTGCCTGTAGATATGAAATTTATAATAACAAAAATGTGATTTTCTTGTTGTTTCTTTGGCCCCGTTTCCTAAACTATTTGAATAGTCATACTCTTAATGGGCATTCGGGTCTAATTAGGCCTAGCCTATACATAGCCTATATAACAAATCGTAGTAAACTAATTCTGAGAGGGGGAGAGGCACACAGAGTATGTTGAGTGCATTTATTATGATGGTTTGCGAACATCCCCTAGTATCTCTTTGGTGAGGTTAGGCATTCTCAAAACTAATTGTCAAAGCATGATAGCGACCTCTGCTGTACACGGAGATTTCACACCATCCTGGGAAGGGTAGTGCCATGGATTGGTCTGCTTTAGCTTGCAAATGCTAATGTTGTAATTACTACAAATCCCTGGCAGTCCCAGCAATAGGCTCACAATAAAATAACACAAACATTGTTTTATTGACTGTATTAAAGTAAGGCATACATGTTATCTTTTCATATTTTATGCAGCAAAAGTACAATTTACAAAAGTTTAAATTACATACAGTGGAATAATTAAAAAAAAAAAAAAAACATCAAACTGCCACTTATATTTGTGAATTTATACTCGATACCAAAACAAAGGATGGTAAAGACAGAAGAAGTGAAACATGTAAGTAGCATGTATAAAAAATAACATGTAAGCAGTTGGAAAAATATTAAGTCTCTTTAAGAAAACATGTTTTCCTTTGGGATGCATGTTTGTTTTTAAGAAAATGCTGCCATCAGTTGCCATAGTGTCCAACTATCTTTGTAGATGCAGACAAATATTCTTGCAGAGAATCAGGAGACGGAAACATTATTAATTATTATATTATTATATGAATAAGAACTAAAAGCGTGAGATTGATAATTTCACATAAAGCATACGCATCATTAGTAAATACACTTAATCTAACAATCACACACAACTTTAGAGACACAAGACACACAAGAAGACAGAAGACAAAAGACAAACACTGGAAAAGACCCATTATCACCACTGAAATGAATTGCTTCATCAGAGATATGCATGTAGTTATAGCTCTTCACAAGAACTTCAGTGTTTTCATGCAGATTTTGAACAGTGAAAAAAAACTCTTGCTATTTGTAATTCAAACTCAAACAAGGCGCTGCAAAACCATAAAGAAACTCAAGCACAAGCAAGCAAATAAACAGGTAAATGTGTGAGAGTTTAGTTGATTTTGTTAGTATTTAGTGTTATGTGACTAAACTTTGATGCTTACAGAGCTCCAAAGCACAGAGGTAGGCTATACAATATCCCTTTGACATCAAAATGAGAGCTAGCATGCCATTTATGTTATATACTTAAAGCAATGTCACAGGGCCGGTTCTAGCCTTTTTGGTGCCCTAGGCCCCATTTTCTAAAAATATAAGAGAAAAACTGAAGAAAAAAAGGTAAGAAATGCATTGTGATGCCCCCCTGATATTTGGTGCCCTAGGCGACCATCTCGTTTGTCAATGCAGAGAACCGGCCCTGCAATGTCAAATAATGTCTCGGAATTGGAGATGTGAAAAACTTGTCAAGGCTGGTGCCATGTAGCACTTCCGCTCAATCAGAGATCACATTTCGCTACAGCACAAAGGTTTAGGTCTCCTCCGCCAAAAAATATGTAGGACCAATCAGAGGAAAGAAATAGGACTATATATACTTATTGGGAAGGCTGCCCAAAGGGTTGTGAATGGTTGAAGGCATGCACAGGGCATGCTCAATAGTTCATAGAAAGTGTCTACCTATGAGGAAGCTAATATTTGTCTCTTGAGAGATGACAGACTCTTTGCATAAAGTGAAACAATGTGGAAAAAGTGAAAACTGATCATGACTAAGTAAGGGCAAATGTTTCATCAAGCCTTACATGCACATGGACCAACATAAACACAAAGCCACTGATGTAAGTGCCACTTTTTTTAAGCCCTAATGCAAAAGAACTTGTTTAGAACCCAGCAGAAATGATTGTCTGCATGCATAAAAAAACAGCGTTCTTCCAAAAAAGAATAACATTACAGAACTGCTTCATGAAATGCCCAAAAGGGGCATAAAATATAGGTAATCCATAAATGTAGCCTCATTCTTGCCAATAGGAACACAATGGAACATTGCCATATTGTCCAGGCTGTCCAAAAATATGCCAGAGTATTTGGTGTCAATCAGAGCTGTAGTAGGTGTTGGATGCAGGAGTACAGAGTTCCCCAAATTCCTGGAAGAGATCATGTATGCAGGCCATCTCTCCTTCATTCATTATGTTGTATTATGGAAGCCCAAATCCACCATATAGAAAAAGAAAAAAAAAAAAAATCCAAATCATTTGTCTCGCAATTCTGACTTAGTATCTCACGATTCCAAGATAGACCACTATCTCACAATTAAGACTTAATATCGCGGAATTCTGAGATACAATCTTGCAATTCTGAATTTGCAATCTTGAGATACATCTTGGATTTTTCCCCCTATATGGCAGATATGGGCTTCCATAGCATTGCATAGCCCCACTGAATAAATCCCCACTACAACTCCTGTTCAACCATTTTGGCTTGAAGGGTTGCATGATGTCAGGGGTCAAGTTGACAAATGAATTTAACTTTATCGGCTCATGAGTGAAAAACATGGAACCTTCATTGACATGAGGGCTTCACTGCCTCAAAACACAGGCAAGGCTAATCACCTAAATAATGTCATACAAACAAGAACATCCGGTGTTGATTAAGTAACAACAAAAAACTGTAAGTATCGTGAAGTATAAAAATGATCCTAGTAACAATATGGTATGACTCTTTGTCTCACACACACACAGGCATACACACATACACGCACAGATTTTGAAATCAAAAACTATGACTACAAACAAACAAACAAATAAATAGTAAATAAATATTTCTTCACATCATAACATTTGGAGAAAGGGGAAATGAATCAATTCATTCAGGTCTATTGCGTCTCCGCAAGCCAGACGAGGAACTTTCTGGAACATTCTGACCAGTGGCACTAATATTTTCCACAGGCATTTCACAGTTCTCCTCCAGGGAGGGCATGCTGTGATCACTGTCCTCTCCCTCATCTTCCTCTTTCTTGTCGTTCATTTCTTCACTTGTTTCCTTCTCTCCACCTCTCAGCTCCTCCACATCAGGATTTGATTGGTCAGCACCTCCAGGTTTCACCGGCTCAATGGTGGCACATTCTGGTTCCAAAGTCTTCTCCACTTCCTGGTCCTGGTCCTGGTCCTGCTCCGGCACAGGTTCTGGAACATTCTGCTGGGCTGCCAGGGTCTCAATCAGTTCATCCAGGTTCCTCTGGCAACCCGGCTCTATGAGTGGACAAAACAATACGGGAGTCTCCAGTCAATATGCGAACCATCAGAGATAACAGGTACAGGGACCCTAACAGTGAAATGATATTGTAAAGTGTTTTAAAACATTGTGAAACACCAGACTTGGCTTATGCCTAGATTACAATGTAGTTACACTTAATAATTCTAGGCATGAACATTCGTGAATGTTATATCAACTTATGTCATATAAAGCATTATGAATACTATACAATGTGTTGTTACCTCTTGCTTTATGATACAGTACATACAAGGTAAAGTGCTACAGAAGTCTTTTACACAACCATCTACCCATCCTTTAACTTCTAGTGGGTTAATCTTCGGCAACTCGCTGAAAAAGTGCAATACGTGTTTACTAGTGCTGGCAAAATTAACTGATTAATCGTAATAAATCCAAAAAAATTTAACTCGGATTAAAAAAAATAAACTCAGATTAATCTTGATGGATATGATTCCACTTTCATGGCATGTATTATGTTCAATTTCAGATAGAAAATGGCTCTGCTATCAAGTCAAACTATACAAAGATTATGGCCTTGCTCCTGACTGTCCAACAGCATGTTTGGGGAATCCTTGGGGGTAGGGGACAGTTGTGAATTGCCCCATTTGAGACGAACAAAGCCAACTATTTAGTACCCGGGCCTTTACAGGGCAAAATAAGGATCCAACATACCCTAGCATCCAAATTCTTACTGGAGTAAATGAGTTGCGATTAAAAGTGATTAATCACGATTAATCATTGAAAAATGTTGTGATTAATCAGATTATCGTTTGACAGCACTAGTGTTTACACAGCACTAGTTAAAGGTAGTGTCTGATTACTGAATAAATCAATCTGTCCGAGTACAAATCCCCACCACTCCCACTCTTGTCTCTGCACAGACCGCCAGACTTATTTGTTTACTCAAACACAGTACCCACATTCCCTGAATATAAATGAAAAACTATCAACATCACTCACTGTAATGTCTACACACATTGAAATTATAAGCAAAACACTTACATCAGACCTGAGCTTACAAACAGAACATTGTCTGGGTGACCACACAGGCTTTCACAAGTTTCACCTTTATGGTAAAAAGGCATGCTAATTCCCTGGCCTTTACCAAAATATTACATGCTGAAGTTAAAGGAAAACAGAAGATCTTGTTGTAAAAGACTTCTTTCATGTACTTTCATTCAATAAAAATAAAAAAGATGTAAATTCATTCAAGAATGAGTGAGCTAAGCCACTAACACAGTAAGCACTACAACATAGAGCAGATTTGGGCTTGTATTTTGACTAAGAATTTTGCATGAGAATAGTTGGCCCTTTTCCACTGGACTGTTTTAATACCAACCTACTCTACTTGACTCATGTTTTTGTGTTTCCACTGCGAGTCGTTCCTGGTACTACACTTTAGCTTGTAAACAAAGTATAGGCCAGTTTGTGCTACCCTTCAACACTGGCACACAGATTTGGTGCCTGTCTGTAATGTAAATGAAAATGACATGGTACCAAACAGAGTAGGTAGAGTAGGTACTTTGAATGGGAAAGCACCCTAATATAAGTACCTTCTATATTGAGAGGTGGGCACTCCATGCCTCGCTTTTTCATCAGGTGGCGAATACACTGGAGCTGAGACATGATCTCATTCTTTTGGTCCATGGCGACTGATTTCACACTGTAAAAGACGGGAGGCAGAATAATATTTGTCTTGAGTTACTTACAATATTAGTAATAACTGAGCTGTAATTTAAAGGGGACATAGAATGGATAAATTAAGTATTGTACCTTTTTCTCTTGTGTTAAAATACAATATATTCAATAGTATTTTGTGAAAAAATAAGATCAAGTGATATTTCACAAGCCTAGTTAAGACCTCATATTGAAGATGTGTATTGAACTGGGTTTTGCCTAAACAACGCCCCACTCAGGCCACAACAAATTGGATTGCAATGACTTTGTGCTATAGGACATCACTTGTAGGCTTTTTTCTAATTCACCAATGTTTTAGTGGCTATTTCTCTAGCTCTTTGACCATGGAGAACCTCTCTTAATTCATCAAAGACAATGTAAAGTTGTTTTCCGTTCTCTGTCTCCTTTAACATAAAATGTTTAATCTACAAACATTGCTTTTTAAACTGGACCCTCAGAGGTCCACAGCACTTTGTTAGGTGGTCCATTGCCTAGTAGGCCTTGATTCCTACTCACTAATTAGTACCAAGTGCCAGAAAATAATATGTATATTTCTTAATTCTCCAACTGTTCTTCCGCTATTCAGGATTTATTCAGACAGTATACTAGGAGGTTATGTATATTCTCCTTTGGCACAGAGCTTATTTAGTCTAAATCAAGACCTACAAAATTATTAAGTTTCAAGTGTTTCACTTAAGTTTCAAAACTTAAATATAAATATAAAATAATATAAAATATATGAAATATATAAAAAATATACTAAAAAAAATAATCATGGAAAAGTTATTTGTGAATGTGTGCGTAACAAATGATTGATTATGCTAATCAATTTAGTTTGGCATTCGCCAGGCTACTAATCAATAAGATTGTGTGTATAAATCAATGAAATATTTCATTACGCATTATTTCATATCTCTACTTCCATCATGCATTAGTAAAACTGAAGTGAAGTGGAGGACGACCGTATGACTGGAGTACAACCAATGGCTGGACACACTCACCAGTTTGTTAATGGGTCTAGCTGGGTGAGTATGGAGTTGAGCATCCTCTCTGTCTGTGCTAGCCGCTGCTCCAACTCGTTCAACTGGCTTTCTGTGAGAAGGCAAACAAAGCAGCGGTCATCTTGACAGCAGCCACAGGCGTGTGTGGACATAAACACACCTGGCTTCATTTGCCTTCGCCAAACCACACATTCATGCGGTTTACACGCTTGATGAAATAGGCAAACGCAAGGGAGTAGCTTTACAGCTAAGCAAATATGCCAAACGAGAAATTAAAGCATGACAGCAAATGTTAAAAAACACACACACACACACACCTGTTTCTTCAGATTTCTTGGCCCCTTTTGCAAGCTGTGCCTTCTGTGCCTGTGTCTCATCAGCTGCTTTGATCTACATGAACACACACATTCACGTTAGGAAAAACAAAATATGAATGTCATTCGGATAATTGTTCAACAGTCATCAGTTATCCAACCTCTCATTCCCTCACCTTCAAGAACTTGTACACAGCAAACAGCCCAACACCAATGGCGTACATAGGCATAAGGGTGAAGACATAGCCTTTGTTGTTACTGTTAGACTTGTACTTCTCACTCTTCATCTCCTGCTCCACCATCTTCCTCATTTGGTGGATACTCTCAGCACTCTGGCCCTGATGGCCTGGGTGAGAGCTTGGGTTCATGCTAAATGGCTGCCCTTTTAAGGCCCCGGGGACTGGACCTGAATAAAAATTACACACCGGAGACAGATCATCATCATTTAAGCAACTTGCTAAAGGTATTAACGTTATGAAAAATCACTGCAATGTTAGGAGCGTGGTAAATTGAACGCAAAAGAAACACAAGTTGTTCTCGAGCCATCGTCTAAGGTTAGGTGGAAAGATGGAAGCGTTTGGCTGACAACAACACAGAACCATTGCCTAATAATTTTAAACCAATACTAAAAATAAAAACAGAGAAAACACACAGGTAGCCCAGCATGAAACGGTAATGACGCAGAACACGACAGGCAAGTAACTTAACGATAAGCCCGTCTAACATCATCTGTGCCTGATGATGCAGAAGCTCAAGGTTTGGGAACAACAGATGTCAACAAACATAAAATTCAGAAAAATAATGCAGTACCAAAGGAACTTGCCTTTCCTGCTGTATCGCGAATCAAAAGACTTGGTGGGGTCCTTCGATCCTGTCCCACCTCCGAACATTCTAGGGAACACAACAAACGCAAACAGAACAGCTGTGAAAGCAACAACAACTTGCTGTGATGACGACAGCGCCATTCTTGTGCCGAAGAGTTCCCAAATTAAGCTATTGCACGCCGCTCGATGACAATGAAATGACAAAGAAACATGAAGTTGTCCTATGGAGAAGAAGTGTCGAATTAGTCTCAAAAGACCATTTGCGTTTATTCCTCACTATGTCTTCTTCACTGGTTGTTGTGACTTCATGAGAGTGTATTATCGAGTTTTATTTCCCTCTACTGGGCTGGAGTGTTACAGCATCTGTGTCTTGCGCACCTTGCGCACATCGCACCAAAACCTCACCAAAACCAGACCAATTATAGCCTGGCAGGCCATCCTATATCATTGAAATGTATAATGTATAATGTAAAGGCTGAGCAAATTAATTTGCCGCCGCTTGGTACGTCTAGATTTCTAGGCTAGACCAATCCATCTTTCAAATTGAATTTCAAGTGTATTCTGCAGGCCTAAGTAAATAGACTACATTTACTAAAGAATCTCTCAATCGATATGTAGATCGCATGGAATATTAAAATGAGAAAGTATAGGGTACTACCATGAGCATTGGCGCACGGAAACTGTTGTTAAGGTGGTTTCCGCTTAGGTTTTCTACCTTCAACCACACTACAGACCCAGGCCAGCCAAAATTAGCCTAATGACTGAGATAAAGATGTTTGTTGCGACTCGAGCCCCTGAAGAAGTCGCACTTGCACTCTCTGTGCACTCGCACTCTTTGAAGTGAGAGTCAAGCCAACATTCATGAGACAGTACAGTTCTACCAATTCACCAACAATCACTTCTGTAAACGCTTTTGTAGGCTACAGTGATTTGGGATACCGTTATTTAGTAGGCTGCACAAGATATATTGCTGCTGAATGCGATAACCGGGATGTTCTCAGGAATTACCTGTGTTTAGAAATACTGATGACGAGTTGAGGTATAAATTGAAAGTCAAACCCAGCCTACACTCTCTCATTGAAGACCTTGGTCCAATGAAAGGCCATTTGTGTCGTTGCAGACTGGTAAGTATGCGCGTATTATATCGCTTATTTGTGGGTTTTGCCTTCGTGTTGGAGTGATAGGCTAATCTGCTCTTTAACTGTGTCTTAAATGTCTAATTACACAACCAAACTGTTTCCAAAGTAAATATCTGATCAATAGATTTTTCTATAAGCTGTAGATTATAAAATATATCCAAATATGTTTTTTTTTTTTTTTGTTATTATTAGCCTATTATTTTATTTTATCAGGTGACATGGCATCGCAAGTTGCAAAGACTGTACTTACCCTTGGCGCCCAGGAAGTGAAATCATTAAAAAACGGTATCAATTTTAAGACAAACGCAGGGGATGGAAAAAGCTACATAATTTACAAGCATGAGGATGGCCTTAGAGCTTGTCGAAATCAATGTAAACATCAAGGTGGCCTCTTCATTAAAGACATTGAAGATATAAATTGCCGGTAGGTACCAAAAGTTTCGGTCTTCAACTGAAATCTCTTGCACCAGAAGATAGATCATTATCAGTGATGTAGTATTTATTTTTACATTCCAACATCCCAAAAAAATCATAATAACCATCAAGCAATTAAATGTATGGGACAAGGTAAATGTCATATTTTTGGCAATAGGCTATGCCTGTTTTTTTGCAGTTCTTGTAATCAATCATAAGCCTCACCAGTTTGCATTTTTGTTCAGAAGTCATGGCTGCATTGAACCGTTAATGTGGCTATATGCATGAATGTTCAATTGACTTACATTAATTTTAAATCACAGAAACGTTCTTTATTGAATTTTACTTTAATGTGTATCAACATTTTTCTTAAATGTATCCATGAAATGTCAAGCTCATTTCTGCTGTGTATGTGGTGCTCAGGACAGTACGATGCACTAAACATTACTGGAAACTAGATGTGGCCACCATGCATTATGTGAACCCTCCAGACTGTTTCAAGCAAGATGAACTTGGTAGGTAGTAAATGAATAGCTTAATTCAAACAGTGATACTTTCCCCCAAGGTTATATATGAGAACAGATTGAATGTGTTAGGCTGAGATAGTGTTAATTTCTATCTTTGGTCGTTAATGTGCATGCGTATCAATTTTATCTGACATTGGTTGAACAGTATCTTTGGTTGTTGATGTGCATGCCTATCAATGTTATCTCTGATTGAACAACAGAGATTGTGTGGAGTGATGGCTGTGATGGAGGAGGCCTGGACTTATTGGAATTGAGTCCTTCTGATCCTTGGCTCTCCGACCCCAAAGAAGCTTGGGAACTGGAAGCTGGTGAAGTAACTGTGAGTTAAATTTTTGTAGTTGTTGTTGTCATAGTTGCTGCTCCTCCTTTATTGTCAGTTCAGTATAGTATTAAACCGCAAACTTTTAGCTGCACCTCAGTTTAAAGATGCAATATGAGTTCCTGCATGGTTTCTGAGCAATTTCACTTTTATCTCAAATGGTAGGCAACTCCCCTTGATTTGCTTGCTGTCTGCCCCCTAAATACGCTGTGAAAAAAATTAAGGTCTTGGAAGACAAAACAGCAGGGCCTGTAATTCTAGAACAACAAATTAATAGTAACAATAACATAGCAGTGTTATAACAAACAAAATATTGTCAGAAACATTATGAGCATTAACAATAAAAACATATTTAATCCATAATATCTAATTAATATCAAGCTTATTCTACCAAAACTTATAGCAGAGTTAGTCTGTTAGTCTCTGACTTCCCTCTCTGCTCTTACTATTGGAATGTGCACTTCTCTGCTAACATCTAATAGGAAACATGAGACTGTCATTGTTATGTGTGTATGAGTATGACCATGGGTGCCCCAACTGGTAATATTCCTTGCCTCTGCAGGATATACTGTGTAACTAATAGACATCTCCCCTAACCTTCCCCTAACCGTTTTTAGCTGACCATGGCCTCATAATGTTTGTTTGACGTTTACAGCCCCTGTGTTGTCTCCCGAGACCAGACTTTTCCACAGTGTATTCAAGTCAAGTCAAGTCAAGTCACTTTTATTTATATAGCACATTTCATACAACATAGTTGATCCAAAGTGCTTTAAAAATAATGATAATAATAATAATAATAATAATAATAATAATACAATAATAATAAACAATAAACAAATAATAATAATAATAATAATAATAATAATAATATGCAAATGACCAAATAAAACAAACAAACAAAAATAATAACAAAAATAAAAGAGGAAAAAGGGTTTAGGGAGAATTAAAGGCTAGGGAAAAAAGATGTGTTTTTAACTTAGACTTAAAAAGATCAATGGTATGAATGGACCTAATGTGGGAGGGGAGACTATTCCAGAGCTGGGGAGCAGAAACAGAGAAGGCTCTGTCACCTCTGGTTCTAAGGTGAGAGGAGGGAACAGAAAGAAGAAGTTTAGAGGAAGATCTGAGTGGCCTAGAAGTGCAGTAAGGACTAAGTAAATTGCAGATGTATTCTGGAGCTAATTGATGTAAGGCTTTAAAAACATAAAGTAACAATTTAAACTCAATTCTATATTTCACTGGCAACCAGTGCAGTTCACAGAGCACAGGAGTGATGTGATCACGCTTCTTAGTTCCAGTAAGCAATCTAGCAGCAGCATTTTGAACCATTTGTAATCTAGCAATAGAAGAGTTGGGAAGGCCAAAATAAAGTGCATTACAATAGTCTAATCTTGAAGTGATGAATGAATGAATTAGTGTTTCCATGTCTTTAGCAGAGAGGAAAGATTTTAACTTTGCAATAGTTCTCAATTGGAAAAAACTGGCCTTCACCACACTGCTTATTTGATTACTGAATGTGAGTGAAGAATCCAGGTAGACTCCAAGGTTTTTGACTACACTACTGAAATTTGAAGATGAGGGACCAAGAGCATTACTCAGGACAGAAACAGAAGTAGGAGGCCCAAATAAGATCATTTCAGTTTTCTTTTCATTAAGTTGTAAGAAATTCATGGCCATCCAACATTTGATGTCATTAAGACAGTTAAACAGGTTTACCAAAGAGCCAGAATCACCAGGAGTGACTGGAAGGTAACAACTATACTATGTATTCAGGAAGCAGACAACTAGCGGATCAAGGGGAATTGCCTAACAGTGACTTGCATTACAGTGACAACGATGACTTAACCGTTTTGTCAATTCTCTCATTGGTGTTACACTTCCTTCTGCAAGTGTGAAAACCATGCAGAATGTGCAGTAGCATGACCGACTTTGTACCACCTTTTCAGGAGGAAGTGGTCAAGGTGGGAGGTGTTTGTTAAGGTGGGCGCCTTAAAGGGGTACTCCACTTTTTTTTATGAAATTGGGCTATTCACCCCCTTGGAGTTACATATGTGGGGAAAAGCATTTCAGTCTCAGTGCATGCATTTTCCTAGTCTGGCAACATCAATTTTAGCTATTCTTTTAGCTTTAGCTTAGCATAGATGCTGGAATGTAAAGTAGCCAGATAGCAACTTTTTGGCAGCATTACATTCTACTGCCAATGCTAAGCTACAGCTAAAATTGGGGTTGCCGAATAGGAAAACCCAAACACCAAATTCCACCAAAATCCTTTTACCCACATATACTTCAGGCAAGACTGTGATTAACCCAATTTCATAAAATTGTGGACTATTCTTTAAAATCTCTCTCTTTCTGGTGTTGCACTTCCTTCTGCAAGTGGGTAATGTAACCAGTAAAATGTAGCATGACCTACTTTCAGGGGAAGTGGTCAAGGTGGGAGGTTGTTGTTAAAAAAGCCCTATGCAAGACAGGTTTGCAGATCACTGGGCTTGAAACCCGTGATCACAATATACTGTAAGCTTGGTCAATTTACAGCCCTACTGTGAGAACATTAAGTTATCTTAGATATATGTTGAAATCATGATCTTAGTCAATACAATTATTTATTGATATCTTAATAATATACTTAACTGACATCATACATGAATCACTTATCTTCACCAATAGCTTGTTTGTTTTACATATATGATGTACTGTGTTATCTTCATTGATTTATCATAAGTATCTATTCTCTTGTCCTCAGCACCATTTTGTTATCGATAAGTACTATATAGATATCTTTTGTTCTACTGTGCAATGATTTTTTTGTTTGTAATTTCAATTTATGTTTTTAAGCACAGTTTGAATGACTCATTTGAGCTATGATAATCGTGCTATCATAAATAAACTGTGAACTTGGTTAATTTGCAACCCTACTGCACAATACATAATGACTGCTGTCAACTTTCAGCTGTTAACTGCCCACTGTGGTGTTTTACTGAAAAAAGCAGGTTCCAAACCAAAATATTTTTGATTGAAAAGTTGAACAGTATCTAATTGTTCATAATTTAGGTTGTGAATCAGAATGGAATGTTTATTTGTCAGTGGAATAGGCGTATGATGCGATGATGCTGATGATGCTGATTATGATGATGATGATGATGGTGGTGTGTGTGTGTGTGTGTGTGTGTGTGTGTGTGTGTTCTCTCAGCTGACATACCTGACTCACGCCTGCATGGAACTGAAGCTGGGAAGTCGGACGATGATATTTGACCCCTGGCTGTTGGGTCCAGGATTCGCCCGTGGCTGGTGGCTCCTCCACGAGCCGCCTTCTGACTCATTGGAGAGGCTCTGCCGAGCCGACCTAATCTACATCAGCCACATGCACTCGGACCATCTCAGGTAGGAGAAAAGCATCGGTACCTCCGCCAAGGAGTTTAGGATTTTGCCGGCGTGTGTGTGTCTGTCTGTCTGTGTACAGCATAACTTGTACTGCACGGATTTGGATGAAATTTCGGACAATGTGTGTATTGGGATAAGTAAGAAATGATTCAATTTTTGTGGTGATCGGTGATCCAGAACACCATCTGTGACCACATTGTCGGGAGACAACACAAGGCTGTAATCATCAAACAAACAAAACAAAATGCATAACAATGACAAAGATTAGCAGTGATGAACAAACAAACAAACAAACAAAATCTAACAACCCACATTCCAGAAAATCACTCACATGACGGTTGGGAGTCACAGACTTTCTCCCATCCTTCCCCCAAACGTTTATGGCTGGAACCTGGTTTGTTATGTTTTAGTGCACATGGCCCCATATGTCTGTTTGATGTTTACAGCCCCTTTGCTGTCTCCCGATACTGGACTTTTTCACAGTGTATTCAGGAGGCAGACAGCTAGCGGATCTATTATCATGCTGAAACCATGCAGGAACTCATATTGCACCTTTAATGTTTCATGCATTTGCCCTTTACTGCTTTTATTTAATACAATTTCAATGGAATTTCCCCAGAAATGTTGGCAGATTGTCATGACTGCCTTGATCTGAGATATGAGAGTTTGGTCTGCTCATCACCCACTTACCTGTTCCCTGGATTTATGAAATGAGCCACATAACTTGTTTTACCTTGACAGCTACCCCACGCTGAAGGTCCTTGCTGAGAGAAGACCAGACCTGCCCATTTATGTTGGTGACACAGCTCGTCCAGTATTCTGGTAAGACCCTTAAAGGGGGGTTCAGAGTGCATGTCTAGTTATTTACTATTATTATTATTATTATTATTATTATTATTATTATTGTTGTTGTTGTTGTTGTTACAACAGCAATAATAATACATATAAATGCATCTGTAAAAGCTGTATTACAGACTCAAACAGTGTTACAAAACGTTATGACATTTGTTTGGTACCAGTTTAGCATTTTTAGGATCAGTCCGACAGCAATCATCAACTTCAAGCAATAGGTCTATGGGTTAATTTACTGGATTATAGCTATTTGCTAAATCAGGACCATAATGAAAAAAATTGGAATGGAAAAAATTCTGTGTAAATTCTGTCACAGGTACCTTGGAAGCAGTGGAGTGAATCTGACCAACATTAATGTTGTTCCATTTGGTGTCTGGCAAAGTGTAAGTCTGCACAAGTAAAAACACAACATCCCAACACAATCAATTATTCCCGGTAATTTTAAAGGGATTTCCTGCCAGCTCTTTCACTATTTGGTGTTTGTTTGTCTTTGTTTGCTTGATTGTTTTTGTTGTTGTTTTTTTTCAGATTGATGAACATTTGAGATTCATGATCTTAATGGATGGCGTTCACCCTGAAATGGACACATGTATCATAGTTGAATACAAAGGTGTGCAATCCAATTCACCACCACCATACTCCTTCCAGCTGCCAACACACACACACACACACGCACACACATTGTATTGATGAACATTGATGGCCAGGACTCCCTGGAAGAGGAGGTTTATACTCAATGGGACCTTCCTGGTTAAATAAAGGTCAAATAAAAAAATAAAAACATTAGCATCTTTCTCATGGTACATGTGACAATGGCAGGGCATATGATAGTGAACACTGTGGACTGCACGAGGCCTAATGGGGGAAGGCTGCCCCATGGTGTGGACGTCATGCTGAGCGACTTTGCCGGAGGTGCCTCAGGATTCCCCATGACTTTTTATGGTGGCAGGTATTCAGGTAAAGTAATCTGAAAAGGTGTGTGTGTGTGTGGATGTAAGGGAGAGAGAGTGAAAGAGAGAATACATTTTTAAAGTGTTTAAGTTTCCTTTAAACTTGGATTTATGAAATTTAAATTTAGCTTAATAGCTATCTAATTCCTTGTACAGTTTTCTTTGGCAGCTTAAAGGGCACTGGCTGCGTTCTGCGTTTCACATCTGTCCCTGAACTGTTCAGAGATCAGTTGTTGTCCCTTTGCAGGATTAGCAAGTTCAAGCACTGACTGCCCTGTAGTATTTGTACAAAGAGTTAGAGAGGGGGAAGATTAACCTGAGCAGTGGTGCTATAGGAAGCAAGCAGGCTACACGCAAGAACACCTCATCACTAGTATAGGAGTTTGGGTTACAATTAGTCTGTTTTGAGTTGGAGTATGGTAGATAAATCTGAGGTTTCAAGGAATATTCCACCTTTTTAATGAAAATTGGTCATTCACCCTCTAACCCAGAGTTACTGTGAGTAAAAACATTTTGTTCTCAGTGCATTAATTTTCCCTGTCCAGAAACCCCAATTTTAACTTTGTTTTTTGCTGTAGCTTAGCATAGACGCTGGAATGTAAAGTTGCCACATAGCAATTCTATGGCTACTTTACTTTACAGTGCCTATGCTAAGCTAAAGGTAAAATTAGGGTTGCCAGATTAGGAAAGCACATGCACTGACACCAAAATGCTTTTACCCACATACGGTATGTAACAGCAGGT
>JAODXP020010041.1:0-16034 GCA_027497455.2 Sardinella longiceps | reverse complement strand
AATCAAAGATGGTATATTACTTGATAAAGTAAGGTAGACTTACCGGGGGGTCTGGTGGTACTCCCCCGAAAATTTTGGAATAGTTAGATTTTTTTTCCTGCATTTTGGTCCATTTTAACAGGTTATTATATATAGGCTATATTTTTAAATTATCCTATTACTTTTGCACTTCATATGAGATTTGAGGTTTGATGTTGCACTAAAAAGTAGCATTGCCGGGGCAATACTGAGGATGACAGCCCTGCTTGAAGGATATGTTCAGCTCCATGGTAATAGTAAGTAAGGATAATACAAGGCCTACTGTATGAGAAAAGTTTGTTTATTTTGGAGTGTTAATGCTCTGGTGAAATGTGAATGATAAGGGAAAACTTCACTCTAGGAGCATTAGACTCTTTGCTAAATTAGTTGTCATTGGCTCTCTGTAAATCAAACATAGGCTTCATTCTTGAAATGGAATTATAGAAAAACCCATCTAGATTCTTTCCAGTGTATCAGTTCACTATCCATGCCTTAGATTCTTGAGCAAGGTAGGCTCTTTGCATTTCAGGGTAATTATCATACTGTTAAGCTGTAGTTTCAGTTATTACCTGTGCCAATAGGCCTATGACTTCCAATAGCTTTATAATCAAAAGGAAAAAAAAAAATAAAGTTGAAAGCATGTATTTTAAAATTTTATTCCTAGTTTATTGCGCAAAGAAGAATGAAGGTGCAATAAGCACCACATCTTTGGAATGAGCTACAGAATATATTTAGTATGGACTCTCTGCCAACTTTAGAGGTTTTAAAAGAAATACTCAACACTGTTTATACTGAGGAATGTCACTGTTTCTGAAACCAAAGCCCTTTTCTGCCCTCTTTCTAGTTGTCTTTTGTGTAAGTGTTTAGTATGTGTGTAAATTATGTTTTGTCTGTATTTGTCTTTGTCTTCTCTGCAACTGCCTGTTTTATACTGCTGCCATTTCGACCAGGACTCCCTGGCAGAAGAGACGCTTAGTCTCAATGGGACTATCCTGGCTAAATAAAGGCTTAAAAAATATATATATATATGGGCAATTCCACGAAAAAGTAAACCTCACCTCAAAACTTCAAGTCTCACCTACATGGACATACAAATTCTTTCAGAAAACTTCCAATACAAAAAAGTATTGTCTTGATGTAAATATTCAACTGAGCGAGTTTCGAAAGGATATCCGTTTGTTAAAATTTTTACCCTATTCAGCTATAATGTAAGTCTATGGGGGGGCTTATAATGGCCATAAGTGGGTGATAACACACACAAAGCTGCAATGCTATCAGTTATTTTTATTGTTATACTACTATTTTTGTCGTTACAGGTTAAAATCCACCATTCACAATTGTTTTCTATCGTTTTGGAAGGTTTTTCCAAATGTCACGTCCATAACGTCACATCCATAACGCCAGTTCTCCCAATGAAAACCAACTTTTACATTTGCTTTTGAAATTAGCTCTTTCTCGGTCTTTACTGAGATGTCCTGTTTGGTGTGAATGTAGTAATATTTACATTTCTCTCGAAATTTCACACACTTCACAGAAAAAACTGAGCTCTCTCAAAAGTTTGTCCGTTTTTCGTCACATCCATAACGCAAATTGAAAGGCTCATATTCTTATAATGTAAATCATGATATGAATTTTTTGTGTTTGCCTATATTCAGCCATGGAGTTTGCATAAGAATATGAACAAAATTGGGAAATACTGCTAGGTTTGCGGAGGTTATGTGGCATTTTGTTCATCAACAATGCATGAAAATGTCACGTCCATAACGCTGGAATTGCCCATATATATATATATCATATTCCTTTCTATCAGGGGTAGTCCTAACCTCTATGATGTCCTGGGTGAACAGGCACTTTATCTGTCACCCCCCCCCCCTGGTAATTTTTGTTTGTTTTATTTCTTGAGCTCTTGGTTACTAGATGGAACTCCAGCAGGCAATTAAGCCACCAGATAAAGATAGTTCCCTCTAAAAATATGGGCGATCTTTAAACTACAATTGAACGCTGTATTGTCGAGCAAGTACATAACAAGTGGTGCCAGTGGATTCACCTGGTTGTCTAGTTTAATTTGATACAAAATACTCCCATTGTAGGGTCAGATATATACCCATACCAAAGCTTCCAAATAAAAAGACAATGAAGCAAACCTGTGTCACCCGCATTTTTTTTTTTTTTTTTTTTGGCGCTCGCGTGTCCGTGATTTTTAGGGGGGCTGAGCTAAATTTCAGGGGGGCTTGAGCCCCCCTAAAAATGCCCTAAAATCGCCACTGCAGAGAGGTGAATTTGGGGGGCATGGTGTGGCCATCAGTCGATCACGAAGAGTTGTCTCGCGCCCCACCTGTCATGTGTCTGCGCCCCACAGTTTGAGAAACACTGGTGTAAACTATCCTGGATTTCAAATTATGGTTGCCAAGATATCACAGAGAGACAAGTCTTTGCCGCAAAGGACTCAGGTAAAAACCTGAATGGGTATACCTGAATGAAATCAATGGGGTCCTCTATTGGCTGGAGTTTCTCCATCTCAGCATTTCTGTTCTTCAGTTCAGCGATTTCCAGCTCCAGCTTCTCCAGGAGTCCTTCTGCTTGACTCACCTCTGCCCTCTCCTGAGCTCTGATCTTCTCTGTCACCTCCGAACGCTTTTGCTCCAAGAAGCTGATCAGATTAGTGAAGATCCTATCTGTTTCTTCGACAGCTTCCTGTGTAGAGGCCTGGTAGGAGAAATGGACTTACATAGCATATTTTCCACCACTGTAAAGGATTCATCAACCCACAAGCATCTTAAGTTGCATGCCATGCCTATTGCATGCCATGCCTACAGACTATTCGCAGTGTATGAATGCATGTTAACAGATTGCGCCAGCATGGGACACAGCTGTTAATTCTGCTTCCACAAAGCAATCTGGGTATGCAATGCGACTCATTCATTTGCATATCCTACTTTATGCAAAATAATGTGCGCAACGAGTTGTGATTATCCAATGACAAATCAGTGGACTATGATGATTTAATTATTAATTACTCTTAAGACGGTTTGTTGGATTTGTGTGAAATTTGGCATACAAGATGTTGCTAATGTTAAATTGCTAGGGAGTTTTGGTATCTTGTAATTTGTTGATAGCGAAGCCTTTTTTGAGGCATTTCCCATGAAAGTCATGACATTTTGTACATAAAAATGGAAAGGGTGGCGCTGCCATGGATGGAGCCCCTAATCAGCATACATATAGGCCTACAGCATATTAAAAACAGATTATGTTTTTTTTTTCTTTACAAACATGTTTATGAGTGTTCACCTTCAGGGTCTCAAGGGTCTGTTTCACTTCCTGCATTTTGTTCTCCCTCTGCTGAATTTGACTGTGGTGGTCCTTCTTTATCTGAACCAGTGATTTCTGTGGATAAATGTACAGTCATCTGTGTTAACATTGAAGCAATTGTTCAGAGTGGATTTCCACCAGGGTCCATTTTGAGAATAAAAACTCAAAAACAAATTGTATTTGGGGTGTAATATCTGGGCCTTTTATTAACTTTCCAATCCCCAGACTTGATGAGACAATAGTTAGACCACTTTCTCTCAAACTTGATAGAGGGAGAAAGAACATACCTGCTTCTCAATCCGTTCCGCAATAGCAGAGACAGTTTTGTGTCCATTGTGGTCATCCATAGAACACAGCATACAGATTAGCTTTTGATCATTGCGACAAAACACCTCAATAATTCTGTCATGTTGAGAACAAATCTTCTCTTGCAGCTGTGAGGAGGCACTGACCAGCTTGTGTTTGTTAAAGCGAGGCACATCAAAGTGAGGTTGGATGTGAACTTCACAATATGAAACTAGACATGTCAGACACGACTTGATAGCTTTGAGTTTTCTCCCTGTGCAGAAATCACACTCCACATCACCTGGTCCAGCGTAGGAAGGAGTCTTATTATCAGTTTGTAGTTCAGTCTTCTTTAATTTCTCCACTACATTAGCCATCATCGTGTTTCTTTGCACAACAGGCCTGGGGGTAAAGGTCTGTCTGCACTGAGGGCAGCTGTAAACACCCTTCTGGTCTTCTTGGTCCCAGCAGCCTGTAATGCAGTTTAAACAGAAACTGTGTCCACAGGGAACAGTCACAGGATCCTTAAGGAGATCCAGACAGATAGAGCAGCTGAACTCCTCCTGAGACACTGAAGCACTCGCCATCTCTCACACTCACACAGCGACGCTGGCTACAAGTGAAGTGGGAAAGTTAGGTTTCATTTTGACAGAAGTGGGAGTTTGTTCAAGATTCTTCCTGGTTTAGAGGACTCAAAACTTAAAGGCACAGAGCACATTTCCAGAGTGTCCAAAACTTTTTTGACTGGTCCTTTGCATTTGTTTGACCCTAGACCTACACTTATGTCTTACAGGCTTACGTTTGCACAAACCAATCATCTTTATTTCCTGTTTTTAATTATTTTATGATTCAGATTAACTTACACTATTTATTAACTGAAGGTAGGTTGAGATAAAACGGGAGCGTGTCTATGTTCCCACAGCCCTATGTTCCCACAGTTCTATGTTGCCACAGCCCTATATTCCCACAGCCCTATTTTTTTTAGTTTTTTTTTTTTTTAGTCTGAGTTTTTTTGAGTTGTTTTTTTTTTTCTTTCTTTCTTCAAAGTCAGGTACTATAGTCCCACATTTCTACCCCTGCCTGGTAGACCCCCTATGTAAGTTCAAGCAAGATTCGATCATTGGTATTATTTTCCCTCTATGGTGCCTTCCAGGTAGTGGGGTTTAGGGTAAGGGTTAAGGTTATTTTATGCTGTGCTGCCTAGATTAATATTCAGAGTGAAAATGATCTTCATCGACTCTCGTTTTCAGAACATTTTGCATCCACATTCCACAACGATTTTATATTCATCTTAGCGATAAAATCAACCTCAGCAATCATTTTTTGAATCATTTTCAGCTTCAGAATCCTACATTCTAATGTATACAGAAGGGCTAACTGGTTGAATATTACCTGTGTTGGTGTGAACATGCCCTTATCGGAACATACTGTTGTGGGAAAAGAGGGTCTAATTTCTTTATGTGAGAGCATGGGGCTGGGGCTGTGGGAACATATGGCCCAATTTCCCAAATTTCCTAAGAAATGTGGGAACATAGGGTTGTGGGAACATAGGGCTGTGGGAACATAGGGCCTAATTTCCAAAAATTCTGTGAAAAATAAAAATTCCTAACAAATGTGGGAACATAGGGCTGTGGGAAGATAGGGTTGTGGGAACATAGAGCTGACCCCGATAAAACTACATGACATCACAGGCAATCACTAGCCTATTACCGATGGCCATTCAATTTTTAGTGGGAATCCGCTATGGAGGACAATATTCAGCCATTGAGGGATCATATTCAGGGTCATTGTGGGAATCCTGTTTGTTTTTGTGTAGCATGGCGTTGCATCTGCTTTCTGTCATGGATGGAAGGTTCAGCATGGTACACATGCAGTGTGATCGCAATCTGTACTCTAGCATGGTAAATTACATGATATGACATTCAAAGGGCATCATCAGTCTGAACTTTGGGGTGAAACCGCACTGGTTTTAATGTTTTTATAAGTTGACTAAGTGTTCATGTTAATTTCAACCAATATCAGAACTAGCTTGTTAGCTAACTCTCAGAGATTGGCATATTTTTTATGGTAAACAAAAAGATATTTTTTGTTGTCATATGCATGTACTATGTATTACTACTGTATAAGTTGCAGTGAAATTTGGGTGTGGTGTCTATTTGTGCAAGTACAGAAGTACAGAAGTACAGAAGTACAGAAGTAAAGTGACCAGATAGGAGGTTTGGTGGGGGCAACCTTGGGCAGATCAACGGCTCAGGGGACTAACCCAACTGCCAGGGGTCATGGTGGAGGAGTGGGAATGGCAGGAGAGAAGGGACAACATACTGTTGCGTGTGGGGACTGGGCATGTTGTTTGTGTGGTGTTGTATGATGGGAGATGTATGATGATAGGGGTGGTGGTGGAGTGTAGCCTGATTGCCATCGACTTTCAAAGCTCTACGAGACTTTGGTCTGACCAAGAGCCCCTATAACAAAGTTTCTCAAAACGCATGGTTGACCCGCCTCCCTGAAATGCCGCAAAACCAATCACACCATTCTTTCCTCTGACGTATGTGACGCGAGGGGAATTGCGTGAACAGGACTGAGAGCCGTTGGAGCTGCTCAAAGTTGATTGGTTCTTGACCAAGGGGGCAGTTCCCCCGTCTAGGGGAATTCAGAAATCCTGCCCGATCAGCAGCTGGCCAGACCAGCAACAGCAATGCCGAAGGTGTTACGTCACTGGCCGGGCGTGCCAGGCTAGGTGGAGTGGGCATTATGCTGAAAGTATAGAGGTTGTCTGGAGTGTGTGTGTGTGTGTGTGTGTTTGGGAGGGGTGAGCATGTAATGGCAGGAAGATGAAGTGGAAGAGATGATTGGGGGCATTGTGCTGTATGCATTTCCAAGGGTCAGGGACCTTTCTGTGTGCTATGTATTGTGTGGACCAGTGAAGGTGACGGGGGAGAGTAGTGTAGGTGTGTTGTCTGTGTGGGTGAGTGAGTGAGTGCATGGAGGGGGAGAGGGCAGTGTCTTGTAAGTATCTTAAGGCGACTTAGAATAGCAAGTAGTATACTGTACGCATGAGGGAAGTGATGTCAGTGATGGTGTGTATGTGATGGGTGGGGGACAATGTACGGTATGTGTGTGTGTGTGTGTGTGGGGGGGGGGGGGGGGGTGGTGATGGGGTGGGAGTGGGCACAGAAGAATGGACAATCAGGTCTAAGATGAATAGATTAGAAAAAGAGATAATAAATAAATTTATCAAGGTCCAAGTGGGAAGAGTAAGGTGTATGTAAGACATGAAAAAGTCAAGTGTGTGTATACAGTATGTGTGTGTGTATGCATGCAAGGTGCAGTGTAATAAGAAGTGCTAAAGGTCAAGTGTGAGTGAAGGTCAAGTGTAAGTATCTGTGCAGTGAGTGTGTGGTACAGTGTGTTGGGATGAATGTGTTCAGGAATGTAAAAGACAAATAAGTGTAGCCAGTATAGTGAGAAGCCAAAGGTAGGATGTGTCCAGAGTGCAGAGGAGTGAGTTTGTGTGAAATCATTATAGTGTGAGTCAATAGGATGTGGTCATGAGTTATGGTGAATGTGTGTGAAGCCAGTATAATGTGAGTTCTTGTATGCATCATGAGTGATAGTGAATGAATGTGTGCAAAGTTATTATAGTGTGAGTCCAATATTAGATGCGATCAAGTGCTGAAGAGTGGATGTGTGCAAAGTCAGTATAGTGTGAGTTTAGAGTTCGGATAGCCTCAGGATAGAAACTCCTCCTGAGTCTCTCAGTTCTGGCTTTGTGACTACGTAGGTGCCTTACTGATCTCAGTGGTAAGAACGTTACATTGGGTGAAATGAGTCCTTAAGAATCAAAAAGACGATCCTAAGTAAAGATACCAGAACACAAGGTGTGTGGGAGCGAAGTGTAAAAGGATGGTGTTGGAAAGGAGAGAGAACTCCACACTGGTCCCAGGTGCAATTGCTACCGTTGCTACCCCTCCAGAACCAGCCCTGGTAGATTATAATCAAAACATATGATAGAATTTTTAATTTTTGTTGACAACATACTGTACATTATTAATCTTTATTTATCAGAAATACCAGATTGAGTTTAGATGACTCTACAATGCAGGGAAGAGATGGACACTCAGGAAATGTAATGGCCATGTTGTCCAGTCCCATGAAATCTAGTAGAAGAATTGCAGAGTGTTAATATATACATGCATTTGAATGTCATCTGAAATTAATAATTTTGTAGGCAATTTTGAACTGTTCACATAACTGTGGTGATGCGTGATGAAAAATCAGTGAGAGTATACAAGGGCCTCACCTTTGACCATGCCCACATCTCTGATGAAGAGTTTATAAGTTTGCATTTCACTACAGTCGGCACAGGTTAATCTCTTCACGTAGGTCTGAGGAACCTTTAGTTTAACGCTGTCCCCCTTCATGAACCCTGTGACTAGAAAAGGAGAGGAGATGGTCCTAATATCATGCCTGACTGCTTTGTGCTGCTTCAACATCCTGCCAGTGTGAGGAGAATCCCTGACCTAAACTTCAGTCAAATTTCAACAAGAGCTCTATTGCTCAAGCTACTCAAGAATTGTCGTTACTGAAGACGCAACAAATTTTGGTCCAGCAATATACTGTTTCCTTGAACAGAGAATTAGCACCAACAAATAACCATGGGGGAAGAACTTGAAACCGTGCTTTCATAATCTTAACATGCTCCAAATGTAACATCATCAGACACATTACAACACAGCACTGTGGTGTGTATGACTACAAATAACTAACACAGTGGTTAAAAGTGTTTTTATGCAGTGTTTACGAAATCGTTTGCATATTGTCATCTGTAGTCATACACACTACAGTGCTGTGTTGTTTCATATTTTTTGTGTGACATTTGGAGCATGTTAAGATGTGAAAAGGACAGTTCTGCCCCCATGGATTAGTTGCCAGGGTCAATTCTCTGTTCAAGAAAACCTACAGTATATGATTGGACTAAAATATCTTGCATATTCAGCTTTGGCTAGACTCAAGTAGCTTGAGCAATAGAGCTCTTGTTGAAATTGACTGAAGTTGCCTTTTAAACAAATTACTGTACCTTTCAGTATTTCCTGATGGAACTCTTTAGTTTTCTCTCTTAAAGATGGAGACACCAATTTCATCACTTCCCTAAAGGAGAACTGGGGTTCAAACGTGACCTTGGGAAGGTCTTTAGCAACAGGAGAGGAGGTGATGTATGACTGGAAACTCTAGAAGGAAACAAAAAGGACAGATCATAGATCAACATCGGACTAAACGCCTGTGTGTAGATGTTTGTCTTGCATTTATTATTTTGTAATGTTGGATTTTACGGACCCCAGGAAGATTAGCGAACTGCCACGGCACAAGCTAATGGGGATCCTTTAATAACTAAAAACAAATGCAACTATTCTCGGACAGGTTCTGCTGTAGTAACGAAATACAACCTGATCACGGGCACACCTATAATAGTGTACACACAAGCAACAACACGATAGGTCAGTGCACACCATGTGTGGATTTTCACACGATATAATGCAGGAGATAAAATGTCTTTATATGAGCCCTTCCACAACAAGGACAAATTTCATGAAGGTGAAAAAAATATCTGATCAGGCTCGAGAAGTAATATATAAATATAAATAAGTTGCAAACAAAAAAACAATCTAAAACAGTCAGGCGTCTTCACAGATAAACAGAGTGGGTGGTTACATTACCTGCAGGAAATCAATGGGGTCCTTCATTGGCTTAAGTTTCTCCATCTCAACTTCTCTGTTCTTCAATGTAGAGATCTCCAGCTCCAGCTGCTTTAGGAGTCCTTTAGCTCGACTCACCTCTGCCCTCTCCTGAGCACTGATCATCTCTGTCACCTCAGAGCGCTTTTGCTCAAAGAAGCTAATCAGCTTGGTGAAGATCATCTCACTGTTCTCAACAGCTTTCTGTGTTGAGGCCTGAGGATAATCAGATCATTTTTAATCTGCAAAGGATTCATTAGCCCAGAGACGGTTTAAGTATCTTTGATTTGCCTAAAGGCCTACATCCAAATGCAAATGTGGCACATCAAAAACAGTAAAAAGAGAGGCCTTTATAAAAGGTCCCAATTCCATGGACCGCAGCAATGCAAAGGTTTATTTAAAAACATACAGTAAAGAATATTCAGAAAATAACAGCAATGTCAGTGTTCACCTGCAGTGATTTCAGAGCCTCGTTCACCTCTTTGGTCTCCTTCTGTATTTGTTGAATTTGCTTCTGGATTACCGAATTCATCTCCAACAATGTTTTCTGTGGATGGGCAAGTAGGCAACATTTTTTTTTAAACAGGTTAACTGACATACACTATTGCAATGACAGACCCTACAATTAATTAACCATTTGCCTCTACCTGGAACTTGTTCCCCACATGGAGCCAAAGATTGCATAACATGTAGGCTAAATGTATAGCCTAACATTATATTAAACAACGGTTTTGTTTCTGCTATGGGATGATACTCGTCTGCTTTTCTATCTGTTCTACTATGGCTGAGACCGTAGTATGTCCATGGTGGTCGCCCATTGAGCAGAGCAGGCACATTAAATCCTGATCTGTGCGACAAAACACCTCAAGCATTCTGTCATGACGAGAGCAGATCTTCCCCTGTAGCTGTGTGGCATTAACCAATTTGTGTTTGCTAATAATATAAATATAAAGCGAGGCACTTCATAGTGTGGCTGGATATGGAATTCACAATAGGAAACCAGGCACGCCAGACACGACTTGATGGCTTTGACTTTTCTCCCAGTGCAGAAATCACACTCCACATCACCTGGCCCAGCGACAGCATAACAAGGTGCTAAATCAGGTCGTAGGCCTAGTTCCGTTTTCTTCAGCTTCTCTATCACCTCCGTCAGCACTCTATTTCTGCGTAAAGCGGATCTTGGAGTAAAAGTCTCTCTGCAATGAGGGCAGCTGTAAACACCTTTTTGATCCCAGAAGCCTGCAATACAGTCCTGACAGAAACTGTGTCCACAGGAGACGGTAACCGGATGTTTCAGGAGATCCAAACAAATAGGACAATTTAACTCGTCCAATAACGTTACTGAACCACTGGCCATAGATACAGACGGCAAGTACGGTTAACGCCCCCAAAGTGCGAGGGTGGAGTCAGCGTGGGGGATAACAGAGGCCAATTTAACATTATGGTGAATGGACAAGGTAGAGAAAGTTACTTAACAATAAAAGATCGCTAAGTAAAATTGAACAAAGTCCATATTAGATGTTTTGTCTAATCATGACCTGTTTGCCTACTTGTGTTTAGACTAAAATAATTGTTCCATCATTAGTTTATTGCAGTTACACTGACAGAAATGTCATGAGCCGTCTCTGCTCCTGTCAAAAGTAAAGCAACTTTCAATCACAAGTCTGATTAGCTCAGTTAAGCAAGCTAAAGTTAGCTAATTTACTGTGGTGATCAATGACGTTGGCTAGTTAGCAAGCTAATGAAGCTAACAAACATCATCTAAATTGTCATCAGTATCGCGCTTGGAGGGGTGTCAAGTTCAGAATTCACATCGGACCATCTGACCATCATTACTACCTTCAGGCATTGCCCTCAAAAATGTGTCTGGCTCCTTGTAGATGGTGCTCAGTGTAACTTGTAGCTTAGCATGCCATTGACTCCTTCACTAATTTAGGGTTTGTTTTCCTCACATGGGGGACACGAGGAGCTGATTTTATGGGCGTGCCCGGACTTGCCGTCTGTATCTATGCTTGCATCCGACAGCAGAGACGCGCACGCGCTATGCTCCTAGAAAAGTTTGGTATCGGTTGGAGCGAGGCGTTTCGTAGGTTTCTTATAGCCACAACCCTTAGATCGCAGAACACGTATTACAAATCTTACAATAGGCTCATCGGATGACCAAAGGTGAGGATTTCGGTGGACGTCGCAAGGGATTGAAGCATATTGCTCCCTTTTGGAGAAGCATCTCATACATCACATTGCCCTTTTGCACGCGAATTGTGTAGTTCCACAGCTATCCACACGAGGGAGTCGGAGATTCATTTAACTCAGAGCCGTATACGGCTCTGATTTAACTTTGCCACATAATTCAAAGACGTGAGCGCTCACGTAGTTCACAAAAAACTCCCTTTGACAGCCTCTCACTTCAACAGAACAGATACATCTACCACCTAAACACCATCAGCCACAGACTAATACACTGCCAAAAAAAAATTAAAGGAACATTTTTTTCATTAGGGAGGTCAGTTGAACCCCTTTTTGTTGAATATTTCAGTGTTTTTCACTGTATTGGTGTTGATGGAATTACCAACAGGTGTAGGCAGTACTCGAGTTGAGGGGGGATGAAGGGGAACGGCATCCCCCTTCTGAAATAAAAAAATTAAATCATCCCCCTTCTTAAACAGCCATCCCCCCATACCATCCCTTGTTCCATTTGATTAGTTAATGTGAAAATTACAATTGTTTTAACATTGGAAATATTAGCCTACTACCATTTCAACATTAGAGGCTTTGCATTTATTTATGCGCTGCACTTAAACAAAGGTTTCAGTCACCGCAATCGAAAATTCCGGGCAAAGCGGTTTTTGGTTTCACTTTCAAAACGGTAGCCTACCACTGTTTTCTTGCCGGTCTTACTATGGCATGAAGGTGTCTGGCGATCCACAAGCGTATTTGCAAAATAAAGTTTGTCTACTGTACACTATTTATCACGTACAGGCCGGCCACACGCAAATAGGGTGGTCAAACCTCTGGAATTACGCATAGACAGCGTGCATTTGACCTTTTTGAGGCTCTGCCTATAGGAAAAAACTTGTGTTTTTCCCTACACGTCGTCTTTGTCACCCATTATCTGTGGCAATCGCACACAGACACAGAACTCTCCTCTGTGCTGCTCCCCTTACCGAACGCATTTTACTCGCACGCATACGCGCAAGTCCCAGAACAACAAAAAAAAAAAAAACATCGCAAAAGTTCATCTAATGCTCTGAACTTTATGATTGATGTATTAACACTGATCACGTGAAAGTAACAGTACTAGATATTATTATTCTCATTCTCCAACATTGGGCTGATTATAAAAATGCATTTGCCTAATAGCAATCATTTTAAACTGGGCTAAGACTTGCACAGGACATTAAGAGCCTTGTGCATGGCATGTGTAGCCTCAGTGTACAGAGTAATGAAGAGATGAGGAGTGAGCACAGTGATTAAAATTCCAAATATTAAAGAATTACCTTCTTTCTTTTTTATCTTTTTTCAGTTAATTAGATAAACACATGTATGAATAAAAAAACATATTGTTATAGGCTATGAATGGGTAATTGTAGTAATTGTCTCATCATTCCTGAATCATAAAAAAAGGGGCAGAACAGAAGTATATGGACCTCACATTCAACAATTCTTTTAAACTTTACAATTGCCAAAGTAGTGCCCTCTGTTGAAACAAACTCTTAACAAACTCCTGTCCTTCCATTGACAAATAGATTTATAACAACTGATTAATAAAGCATAAATTAGGCCAAATGAAAATGCGTATGCCTGTGTGCGTGTATCCACGAGGCCTATGCACTCTGTACAAGTGACCCCACCATGGGCGCTCATCGACACAAATTAGCCGTCCCAAACGATAAAATCCACCATCCCCCTTCTTTTTATTTTACAATTCGACTACTGGGTGTAGGCTACTAGAGAGGCAACAAGAGAACTCCCAAAGTAGGCCTGGTTTTGCATAGGCTACAGCAGGACCGATATCAGATCCTTGATGCAAGGAGCAACAGGTTGAATACCCATGCCTTGCCCTACAGAATGACCTCCAGCAGGTCGCTGAAATGAATGTCTCTGCACATTGAAATCTGATGTGTTTCTCAAGTGTTCCTTTGTTGAGCAGTGTATTCTACCAGATTGAGAGGCAAGAGGCCTGTCCTGCCTTGCTGTTATGTTGACATATGGCCAGGTAAGAGGATGGTGGTTTGTAAGGTGCCAGCAACAATAGGCTGGCAATTAGTAACATGATGTTGGTTGCAACCTGAAGAGGTTAGGGAGGAGCAGTTTGTGTGTGTGTGTCTGTGTGAGTGAGAGAGAGAGAGCTGGAGACACCCACAGACAGACATACGGCCACAACACTTAAAGGGTTAATTAGTAATTCCATCTCAGGGGGCAAGACTCCAGGCCTTCTCTTTTACACACAACAAGATCAGCTTACTAAAGGTGTGCATGTGCCATTCAGTTTATTAGATAGAGAATCTCATCACCTGGAAATGTAGGTTAATTACTTTCCAGTTTCTCCCTGCATCAGCCAACTTGCTGTCACAGTGAAAGACTGTTGGGTTTGGGAGTTACCATAGTTTGCACCTCCCAGCTGTCAGTGATTGACTGAAACATGGGTTATTACCTCCGCCAAGGAGGTTATGTTTGCTCAGCGTGTGCGTGTGTCTGTCTGTGAGCAAAATAACTCGAAAAGTACTGCACGGATTTGGATGAAATTTTCGGACAACATGTGTTGTCCGAAAACTATCTGTGACCACATTGTCTTGGCGGAGGTCTGCGCTTTCTGAGTGTATTTTGGTTCACAGCCTGCCTGTCCATAGTGTTTGTTTGAAATTTACAGCCCTTGTGTTGTTTTCTAAAACAGGACTTTTTCCACAGTGTGCAGGCAGCTGGCGAATTAAGGAGAGATGCAGGAACATAGTTTACCTTTAACCAGCTGTTTCAGCTGTGGTTCAGGCAATTCAGAAATCATACTTCAGATCATGGACCAGTGAGGAGGCCAGTTATGTTTGATAAAGTTCACAATAAATCCCACAATAAATCCCAAAATAAAATGGTAAATTAAACTCCTTTATTTATTCTTAAAGGTAAAGAGTAAGAGATGACCCATCTTGATAAATAAAAGTATAGCATCAAGTGATCTGCATTTTATTAAATAAAATAAAATTAATACAAAAATATGACAATCATGAAAGAGAATATCCTATGTGAAAAAAACACATGGAAAAACACACAAGGAAAAACATGTTGACAATGTCACATACATAGTACATACGGTACATACATATCATACATGCATTGACAGAAACCATATCGAAAGCATGGAGAGACTGAATTGTTCTGATCCTGTGCTAACAAATAGTAACCATCACCAGAGAGCCAGATCAATCTTCGACACACTCCCAGTCCAGGCAGAGAGCTCAAGAAAGTCTACAGTCACGTCTGCACCAGTGATGCCTATAATAAGCAGTTTGACACGTATTATAGTAATATTTATAGGATTGATGAATTGAATATATAGTCATATGATACAGTACTGTATGTCTGCTTTCTGTCATATTTAAAGAGACTGATGAATTGAACATGAATATGATACAGTATGCATGTATGTCTGTGTCATATTTGGTGCCCTGTTACAAGTGTCTGCTACTGATATGCTGCAAATCCAACTTCCCCACAGGGAGAATGTCATCTAGCCTACTACAACAACAACTATATTAAAGTAAAATTTCAGCAATTCGAAATGTACTATAGGCATGTTGCTGTACACTGACACATATACAGTAAATCAGGCACTTACTTACCTGTGATCACACCTTCATTTCTCATTGTGTGGTAATCAGCAGTTCTGTATAAGCTCTGTATGGTGTTCCTCCTATAGACCTCTTCAGGAGCCTTTAATTTGACCCGGTCCCCTTTCATGAAGCCTGTGACTAGACACAAAAAAAATGGGCAAATATGTAAGTGACAGAGTATCTGCCATCACACAGGGCTTCTTTGATCAACCATATCACATGACAAACGACATCAGTAAGCCGTTAGTTTATGATTAAAAGTTGTATCATTTATGTTTAATTATAGGCAATACAAATAAACATTTTGGTGTCAGAAGCCAGTATTTTCATATTAATATGGTATTTAAACATGCATGGGTCAACCAGTGGCTGAGAGGATTTGCATTGGTATTTCCATGGTAACCTTCTGCTTACTTTCATAGTCTTTCTTAATACAGCTGATGCTTACTAAATCTACATAATGAATAGTGCAGCCTATCTTTTCCAAAAGTAAAGTGAAATAAGAAACCCTACCATTGTGTATTGCCTGATGGAACTGTTTTGTTCTCTCCCGCATAAGAGGAACCACTGACTGCATCACTTTACTGAAGGAGAACTTGGGATGAAAAGTGACCTTGGGAAGCGTCTGTGTGACAGACTGTGACATTTGTGACTGGAACCTCTATGGGAGGAAACAAAGGGTACAGACACAGTGTTAGTATATGTTCAGTATTGCATAATAGTCTTGATTCCATGAGGAAAAATTTGGTCACTACGTGCAAATCATGAATAAATGAAACACACCAACCAGTGGGCTGCCTACTACAGCACCTTTTAACGACTGGATGTGCGTGTTCCTTTTGTATTTTTTTCTTCAGTACTTCAG
>JAODXP020010039.1:0-15657 GCA_027497455.2 Sardinella longiceps | reverse complement strand
AAGGCATATTGTCAGTGTAACTGTAGCAACTAGCAGTTTATTTCTGATTTGTGATACCTCTGACTTCTGATTTCCACTGCACCATAGGTTTTCTTGATGAAGCTGCTATTTGCTCAACAGTGAATATTGCACGGATCATCTTCCTTTTATTGACTACTCCATATTTGGATAAATTCCCGAGTATACAAATATTAATGCAACAATATCCTTTTCACATGTCTAAATTAGCTTTGTCATATTGTTGTCATTACTTATTATTTCTCTCTGTTTAATACCTACAGGATATTTACTGAACACAATTAAGTTACTAAGCATTTTGCTGCAATATTCAGCCATAACAATAGTCTCATATTCAGGTATGTACTGTACAGTATAAACAAAATTTTTAATAGGCCTAGTTGAGTAATAGCATAATTTAACAAACAATAAATCATTAGGACTAATCTCTATTATTAATCACAGCTCATGCTTTAATGAAAAGAAAGAAAAGAAGCACTTTATGTGTAGCCTTCCCCCTGTATTAACCTCAGAGATGGGAAAATGTATTCATTTGTAGACGATAACTTTAAAACCAAGATTTTTTTTCCATCTCTTCTCATTCAGTTGCATTTAGTAATCGTAGAAATATCAACTTATTTTCTGTGTCTGAATCTGCAAAGAAGGAGCTCACTCTCTACTTTGGACTTCTCCTTGTTGCATGTGCTGGTGGAATAATTGCTGGTAAGCTATCAGTGCTTTAACTTCCACTAGACAAGATTTTATGCTGGTTATTTATATAAAACCAAACTTGTCTATGTTCTAAACAGTGATGTCATTATTTATTTTAACCTAAAACATAGGCTACTTGTATATTTCACATACCAAAATGTTATATGTGAACTCAGTATGGTGGAAAGTCATGTATTGATTAGTAAAACCTTTAACTCTATACAGTGACCACACAGACAGTCTGTCCAGCTATCTGCTGCATTGATGGTTCAAAAGCAAGTAGGTATTCTGTAAATGGCTGTTTATCGTAGATTAGAGGTATTGTGAGGATTTTTTTTAGTTGGAGTACGGCCTGTTAATGCAAGTATAAATAGTAAGAAATGTAATGATCTGCTCCAAAAGGTGTGTGTCAGGAACACACACACACACACACACACACACACACACACACACACACACACACACACACACACACACATCCTTGCTGTACAAAAATACAAATTACAGTTCATGGCTAGATTGGTAAAAGTGTTACCTGCACAATTTTTGTTCACTACTACTAACACTGATACAGCAATATCTTCCTTAATTTTAAATTTGTCAATGTCTACCAACCGTATCCACAGAGACGAGTCCCAAGGAAATATGGTCATTTATATTTATTGAGATCAGCAATGTGTGTCAGTTCCTTTTCATTTCCTTAAAACAAGATCATTGCATTCAGGTATTTTTTTTATTAATGACCTATAGTTTTCATTGTTTGCAAGATATTTGGCGATGAAACAAAAATATTTTGATGATACAAATGATATTACATCATCTGTTTGATAAGAATATTTGGTGGTGCAGACCTCCATAAGGATAGATCCAATGTTGGGGAATAATTGGTCATATGAAAGATAATTTGTGAACTCACCATGGATCCAAGCCAAATGTTAATGGCTCTTCTTTGACAGCAAAAGCTTTACAAAAGCTTTACAAAGTCATATATTAAAAAACAGGCTTTCACCTGTCAGAGATTTATGAATTACACAGGAATTTATGTTATTGAGATGGGACACATAATGTTCATCTGCACAACTTCATTACAGAATTAGTCCTTATTTAATGTATGATGTTATATTTGATATATTATAGATGATTTTTATATTATTTAAACCCGAATGTTGCTGTCTGTTTACAGTTTCTGAGATCGTGTTTTTGCTATGTGTGCTAATTCTACCATTATTAGTGATAATTATACGCAAGTCGAGGAAGAGGTTACGTCATGGAAGTAAGTAGCCTAAAAATACTCTGTTGCCCTGAGTGTATATTTTGGGAAATTAGCTTATTTGTGGTATGCCCCAGAGTTTTGAAATAAAATGCATATCCTTGCTTGTGTATGTTATGTTAACTGCATGATTCACTGGAAGAAGGTATTCTCCAGTAGTTTAGAGAATGCATGTATCAGCTCAGTTTGTGTGTGATCAGCTGTTACATACACACATACACACACTGGCTGCCTCACGGACGCACGCACGCACCCACTTTTGCTTTTGACTTTTTCTTTGACGTCACAAATTACTACACCATAAATGAGAGTTAAAGTAATGGGTGTACAAACACCCATTGAGCATTTTGTGATCTGTGGTGCAACAGTTGTCAAGTCATCAAAAAAAGATACTAGATAAAAAAGGCTGTGGGGAAGGGGCAGCCTAGAATTCTAGAAATACCCTATAGTGGTAGCCTATCAAATAGTTCTATTCAGCAATATACATCTAGCCATAGGGCAGGGGTGGCCAACCTGTGGCTCGGGAGCCGCATGCGGCTCTTTGCCCGGAGTCATGCGGCTCTTACATTCATGTCCAAGTTTGTGTTTGTGTGTTTATGTGCGTGTTCACTTTCCTTATGTTTAATACAGTGATTTTGTTTTGGTGTGTGTGTGTGTGTGTGTGTGTGTGTGTGTGTGTGTGTGTGTGTGTGTGTGTGTGTGTGTGTGAAGAGATGGTTGGGGGTGTGTGCCCATGTTTATGATGTTGCTGGCCTGTGGGCTTACTGGGGTAGGGGTACATTTGTAGGGGTACATTTCTGTTATCATGTTGGTGTGTGACTTTTACATTTCATCTCACTGGCAGGTGTGTGTGTGTGTGTGTGTGTGTGTGTGTGTGTCAGAAGGATGGGTAATGTAGTAGTAGTAGTAACAGGTTCATGTGCCCATATGCCAATGTGGCTCTTTGCTGTGACATAGTCAGATATGTGGCTCTTGGTCTCCGACTGGTTGGCCACCCCTGCCATAGGGCCTCAGCACTGTAGCTCTTCTTCCAAGGTTTGGTTGGACCAGTCATCATCACAGACATCCTACGTTAGTGGTAGCTTATCAGCGTATCAGCATGAGGCAGTTTGAAAGACAACATCTGATTCCGCCCCTTGGATAGAGTCCAGTCTATCGGCCATGGCCAGACCTTTTGATGTTACAGTGTGTTTTTTAGGCATAAGATGAGGCACATCATTTTCTTAATGTTCAAATTTGAACAGATGCATTTTGACTACATGCACATCTGTAGTTTAGGTGTTGAGATATATTTAAAATATATTTTATGAGTTTTATGAGATTAAACATGCTACAATACATCACGCCATTATGTATCATTAGTCCATGTATAGTGTCGGTCACATTACTATTGAAAAGTAAATAGTACTATTTAAAAGTATAACTATGGCCGAGGGCAAAATCAGTTTAGGCCTACTGCACCACGGAGGATGATGACCACTGGTGTGCTGGCTGCTATCACAGCTGAGAGGCCATAAAGTTAATGCAACAATGTACAGTAAAGGGGAAAAGTCAGACACATTTAAATATGTTGGTGTGCTAAAGTGCATCTGTGAAAATGTAAAAAAATATTCTGTCTGTCTTCCTAGATGTGTGTTGGACTATTACAGTGGCCGTGCTGGTCCCAGTGTACATTGTTTCAGCTCTATATTACACAAGCCAAGTTCAGGATTTTGTTGAAAGTAGGTTCCTATCTATCAGTAATCACATTAAAGTAACTACTTTAACTAGGGATCCATACTGTATGTAGACTAACACTATTATTTGATTTCAGAGCTCTTTCCCTTTGAGTATGGTGGAATTATGGTTGTGACAGCTCTACTCAGAATTCTTAGTGCCATTTCTCTATTGGAGCATCCTCACAAAATACTAGGAAGTATGCATACTATTCCGTTTCCAAACTAAAAGACCTGAAAACTGTGGACATCAATTAAATGTGGTCACCTTGTCTGTCAGTATAAGGCCAGTAAACAAGTTCTATAATTTTGTATTACAGAAAGACCACACCTGGCTCTCTATGGATTTGGCACAGTAGGTGTGAGTGTCATGAATTCCATTGCACTGATGGCAGAACTAACATTTAAAACAAGTATGTGTACACAACTAAGAATTCAAGAATGTCTTTCTTTCACATATAGTGACATGGAATTGTCATTGACTTGAGGTTAGATGATTATCTAGTCATTCATCCAAATTATAAAGAGTTCAGATGGAAGCCCCTTTAAGTGAGTTTTTGGAAAATTATATGTAAAAATGATTTATAATAACTCAAGCCAAATCCATCCAATTGGAATTGGACTGATAATTTAGTTCATTCAAGTTATAGTACAATATATACTGTATATTGTATTCTCTTACCTTACCTTATAAATACAGTATATAATATACAGTAGGCCTATATTCTGTTCAACTCAGAGAGTTTGGCATCTGAACTGTTATGTTCCACTAGCATAATGTCATATCCATTGGAATCCAGCAGGCAGGCCAGTTCATCAGTTGCGTTACAGTTGGCAGTCAGTCCCATATATAGCAAGGAGAGAGTTTAAGCCTTGGGGATACATGAAGAAGTGTCTCCCTGTTTGAATTGATGTGTGTTCTACTTTCACTAGGAAATGGACAAAGGACAATATCAGATCTGAGACTAGTTATTCTGCCATTTGAAACCTTTTTTGTTTCTGGTTGGTTTATCTTGCTGATCTACAACTACTGTAAGTCTGCCGAACAACCATAATGATTTAGCTCATATACTGTATACAGTCCTAAAATAATGCTTTAACTTTACTGCAAGGGGCATACAGAAGAAGGAGGTAAGATTGAAACACATAATTTGTACATTTTGGATGATTTTATATTAAGGCCAATAATAATAATAATAATAGTAATAATAATAATAATAATAATAAAGATAATAATAATAGTAATGTTTGGGCCTGTTATTTCATAGGGGAGAGCCTTGTGAGATCCACCAAGGAGCTGTCCAACAGGTTGGTGGGATTTCTGCATGTACTTGATTGTACGTTTATTACAGTAAACTGTTACAGTAAACAGAAGGTTTAAATAGTGATATCAAAGGAATGCCTTCCGGCTGTCCCAGCACCTCGCACAAGACAATCCAGACTCTTTTCTTGTATGGTGGAATGAGTTTCCAAGCACAATCAGAGCAGGGGCGTCTCTCTCTGTATTCAAGTCAAGAAACGCTTGAAGACCCAGCTCTTCAGAGAACACCTCTTGTCCTAGCAGTACCACACTCTGAAGACCCACGTGATAATTTTTTTCTTCTAACACTCCTATGTAGCTTGATTGTTAATCCTCTTATGTAAGTCGCTTTGGATAAAAGCGTCTGCTAAATGCATAAATGTAAATATAAATGTACATTTTTATTTTCTGTCTAGGACACACTGCCAGTTGGGGAAATGGAAACAATGATTGAAAATGGATCATATTCCCAATAGGTAAATAGATACACCTGGCTCTCAATAGGTAAAAGCCAGGCAGGATTTTTGATGAAGTTCATCTCTCGCAAACCTTTACAAAACACACTGTACAATACATATCAAATTAACCTCTCACACAGCATTGGTTTAGATAATAGGAATGAGACATTGAGATCAGCAACCTCTTGGCCTATAGATAACACAACAGAGGTCATGTGGTCTGGTTGGAGCAACAAATGCTTGCTCATCTGACGCAGTCGACTTGATGTGTCTTGAGGGATATATATATATATATGGGCAATTCCACGAAAAAGTAAACCTCACCTTAAAACTTTAAGTCATCACCTACATGGACATACAAATGCTTTCAGAAAACTTCCAATACAAAAGCAGTATTGTCTCGATGTAAATGTTCATATTCTGATGCAAGTTTCGAAAGGATGATCTGTATGTTAAACATTTTAACCCTATTCAGCTATCATGATGTACAGTCTATAGGAGTATAAGCCTAATCAATTTGCGTTATGGACGTGAGTGATAAACGACAAACTTTTAGAGAGCTGCAATTTTGCTGTGAAGTGTATGAATTTTCGAGATAAATGTATATATTACTATTCATCTTGTACTAAACAGGACATCTCAAAATACCAAGAAAGCCTGATTTCAAAAGCAATTGTTAAAAAGTTGGTATTCATTGTGGAGAAATGGTCGTTACGGACGTGCACGTCCATGACGTCACGTCCATGACGAAATGTCTCCCAATGAAAACCAACTTTTTTACAATAACAATTGTGAAATTGCGTCTTTCTCTGTCTTTACTGAGGTGTCCTGTTTGGTATGAATGTTGTAATATTTACATTTCTCTAGAAATTTCACACTTCACAGCAATAAACTTTGTGTGCGTCATCAAACAGTTATGTCCGTTATAAGTCCCGTCCATAGACTTGCATTATAGTTGAATAGGCTCATATTCTTATAATGCAAATCATGATATCCTTGTTTTCTGTTTGCCTGTTTTCAGCCATTGAGTATTGCAGAAGAATATGAAAGATACTTGTTGAAATACTGCTAGGTTTGCAGAGAGTTATCTGGCCTTTTGTTCATGCAGGTGATGCACTTGAAGTTTTAATGTCACGTTCACTTTAACGCTGGAATTGCCCATATATATTTTAGATTTTATCAATACAATATCAATCTCTATGCCGGTACTCTTATTGATGACGATACTATTAATGATACTTAACGGTACAGGTGTGCAATATAATATAATGAATATAATGCTGCCTTAAAAAAGTGCATTGCCCAAGTTTAGATTCTATGCTAAATCTATATTCATTTTAAAATGATGGATTAATTTCAGTCAGTTATTAGATAACCCTCTGTATACATTTGCATATGAGCAAAAGAGGAATAGCCTTATAGTAGTAGACTATTTTTGTTGAACCGTCATAGTCTGATTCAAGCTACTGCTAGGCTTCAGCCATTTAAAGCTCTAGGTCTGGGCTTTGTTATTGGTGTGTCTCTATGCTCTCCTTTTCCCACAGATCTTGTCTCTTAGGTCTACTGGATTACACACTCTGATTGCTGCTTAGGTTGGAGTGTCACAGGCCTAGACCCCATATTGCCACGGATCAGACAAAGTCTCACAATTTATCTATCTTGCTGTGCTGGAGTTGTTGTGTGTTGACTGTTTGGCAGTGTGCTGCTAACAGTGTTCTGCGCTGTGACTGACTATGGCTTTGAAGTGCATATGTGGTGTGTGGACAATGTGGGTTGAGGTTGTGGGTCTGTGGGTTGGTTATTCTTGGTGTCAGTCAACATAACCATGAGCTGCTGTCAGTGCTTTCCTCTGAACTTTCATATGATATATTTGATATATATGATACATTTGAAATTAATTTGTCTCTTCACATGCCTCTACATACTTAAACCAAACCAATAGTTTGAACTACTTAATTGCATATTTGTCCACCCCCCGAGCTGATTCATAATAAATGGTTGTTTTTAAAAACTGATCATGCATTTGTGTATGTGTACAGTGTTCTGCATCTTAAAGATCGATTTGGCATGAGCATTTCTGAACAGATTATTGCCATTTTTTACAAATTGAAAGTTAATAAAGTCCTCTAACAACAATGTCATCTTCATTTTTCTCAATAATACTTTGCTGTGTTGGCTGCCATCCTACTGTACATCACAAAGAAAATCCAGTGCCTTGTCTATGCCAATGAAATCTGGAACTGATGGTATACAATGAAGATATGCCTAATTTGCCCAAGTGCTTTATAGTTAAGACAGCCACCTTGACAACTAACACCTCCCACCTTGACTAAGTCCCCTGAAAAGATACTGTACAAATTTTGTATCGCAATTGTAATTTCAAAAGTTACTTTACAAAAACTACTATCAGGCTATTTTTTTTTGTGCACATTTTTATTAAACTGCACAACCTTTCCAATGATAAGTCAATAGTCTCTGATACCGACTAACCCCCATTGCCACATACTTTTCTCAGCAAGTGGGCGTGCTTACCACCACAGTATGTTCCACATCTTGGAGAACAAAATTGTGCCATCAAGGACAATTTCAAGTGGACCTATAGGCCTAGGTGTATTGTAGGTATGCAGTTCTGGACCAAAAGCTACAGCAGGTTCCAGGGGCGCTGCTAGAAATTTTGGGCCCTATGACAAAAAATAATTTTGGGCCCCTCATATATTGATTTTAATGCTAAAATTTTCTCTAAGTGCCAGGCCCTTAGAATCATCCTAACTTTCCCCCCCCCTAGCGGCGCCCTGGCAGGTTCAGGCCCTAGAGAAGGTGCCTAGTCTCAGGGCAAAACAAAAAATGCTAATATGTCCAAATGTTACAAATACACATTCAAAAGCTTTATAGGAAACCACTGAGAGACTATTTTGTTTTCCTACCAAGCAAGCAGATGTTGTTTACTGTGGCCGTACTATTTCACTTAGTTCTGCATAATTATGTTGAATCTAGGCCTATGTAATAATGATATTTGGCTCTAGAGGGCACTGTGGTCCTTTGAATACAGTGTTGGGTCACTTAAAAGATTAAATGCCTTATAAACACTGATGTTGAAGTGTCTTGGTAAGAAATTACCAATTCCATTGATACTAACTGTTGGTGTTACCAGGTCCCCTCTTGGGCTTTTCCTGGGAGGGCTACCTCTGCTGGTTTTCCAAGGCAGCCACTGACCACCCCTTCTGGATTGATGAGATGCCATGTACCATACCTTAGTTATGCTGCGATAGCCTAGCGCTGCCACCTTCTGCACACTTGCCATCCTGTACAACCCTCTTTCTCCTCTCTCTCTCTCCCTCTCCTTACTCTAGCAAGATTATATGACACATTTATATCATGAAGTGAGATCCTCCTAGACTGGCCTAATCCTGTTGTTTCTGTTTCTTTGTGTTTCTCTTACCTCCTCTGCCCCGATGCACTGGCTGAGTGATGAACTTCCCGTACCTTCCTGCCACCAACCCTACCACACTACGGATGCTGACCAACCACTCCGGAGCCACACACCAGGACCATCTTCCCCTTTTCTCTGAGGCCCGTGATGGAACTGGCCTGATGGCCCCCTGATGACCACTACCTAGACGGCGACCAACACCCAATGAACTCTAATTCCACTCCAACTACTGACTAATCCCACACTCAAACTACTGACTCCATCCCTTGGCCCTGACTGTCACACAAACTACATGTATATCATCTCTGACTACATTCAGTACTCATACTGTTTTGTGTTAACCATGGTCAATCTATGCATCAGACTTTACGGATACTTTATTAGGCCCCAGGCAGGTAGGCTGAGTCCATGAGGCGTGGATCTGCCCAAGGTTTCTTCCTACAAAACAAATTATTTACAAAGCGAGGGAGTTTTTCCTTGCCCCTGATTCTCATGGATGCTTCCCGTACTGTCTGTAAAGCGCCGCGAGACGATGTACTGTATTTGAGCGCTCTACAAATAAAATTGAATTGAATTGAATTGAATTTGCTGCAGCTAGGCTGTAAAATACCATCTCTTGGGTTTAACTGTAAATTATAAGCCAAAACAATAAGAGTTATGCCAGCCAGGTTCACATTTGAAAAAAATATGTTCCAATCAGTCACCAGAGGGAGTTTGAAAATCTCACTCGTAGACACAGGAAGGACGCCCTCTTTGACATCACAATCGAATGTTAGAGACAGACTGAAGGCAGTCCCAATAGTTTTAGAGTTCAAACAAACCTGAAAGACAATATATCTCAATGATAAGGCTTCAGCCTCTTTATAAAAAGTAAAGGATCCGTCCGGCTATACTGGTTGCATGTTAAAAAACATAGACTAGTACAAATCAAAAGCTCAACTGCTGAACCCCTGCATTTTTTTCTTAAAGAATTATGGAGCATATCCCTCAATTTGATCTGCATGCTAGTCATAGATGTCATGTCAAACTGCTAGTTTTTCAATTAGTTAATTTGAATATTGTCCAAAGTCAAGTGTTTGGCAATAACCGTTCTTTGATAATCTTCAACTCTGGGAAATTACACATTAGTTGGCCAAGGTCAAATCAGGACACATTGCTGAAACTCTTTTACTTTCAGTTTGCCTAGAATGCTGAAATAACCTTTGTCCTAACAACTGCATGGTTAAACCATAAAATGGGGTCACAATAAAATCACAATAAGCTAATAATTCACAAGGAACTTTTTAAACAGCACAGGAATTACTGAAAACTAAACATAAAGTTGGAAAAGCACGTCAAATATTATCACATGTTATGACTTAATGTAGGCTGTGTCATAAACTAGTTCAACCAGCACAATCTAGTTGCTTTGTGTCTTCCTGTTGAGCAAGCTGGTGCACTTTTAGTTCCTGATATGACTGATTAGTTATGTCCAGCAGAAGTCTTGAACAGGCAGAGTAATGAGTGCACACACACACACACACACTCACACACACACACACACACACACACACACACACACACACACACACACACACACACACACACATATACAGACACACACACACCCACACACACACACACACACACACACACCTTTTTGTTTCACTTACAAAAACAAAAGCATCACATGAAGCATTCATTTCAAATGTGACACATGTAAGTGGTTGTGGATGGTTACCACTTTTGTCTTCAGAGGCAGCCCTAGTCTGTTTGGTGCCCTGGGCAAACACACCTTCTCGCCCCCACTCCCCGCAATTGGAAATAATGCACGCTATTACAAAAAAAAAAAAAAAAAGAATCAGTTTTCAGTGTGGTGCAGGCGCTTCCGTTTTTCTTTCTTTCTTTTTGTTTTGCAAATACCCATGCCACCCCCTGATAACATGCCATTCCGGTAACTGCCATGCATCAGAAATGCCCCTGCCACAGATTAGGAGCCGGACTGGACTGGCACCAAAAATAGGTAGGTTTAAAAAAATAACTCCATGGCAAGCTAAAATAAAAACTCTGTAAATTAAGTTGGACACACTGCATTAACATGAGAGATTTAATAGGACAATATCCTTCAAGAATGGTCCTGGCCCATAAATGACCATTGGCAGACCGGGCATTGCCCTGTACGCCTGGCCGTATGGCCAGTTCATGCCTGATCATGAGTCAAAAACACAAATGTGAGTTATGGAGTGGTTAGCTAACACGTAGGCCCTCCCTTAAGTTCATCTAGCTGTCCTTAGATGAACTTAAGGGAGGGCCTACGTGTTAGCTAACCACACCCACCAAAAGACACCACTTAGTTGTGTCGGCTGCAGATGAAAGTGAAAGTAGCCTAATACCCTACGATGCCAGTTCTTTTTAGATGTGGTTTAGACTTGGTTAATGTTTTCATGTTTTGCCGATAATATTGATATTGATAATATGAAAAATAGACCTATATACATTTGATGAAAAATGACACTGGGAAGTTGGATTGTGTTCTGGATTCTGACATCATCTGAAGGTAATGTTAGGATATTCTTCTTTAGATCGAATGAGTCAGAGCGTAGGCCTAGACATACGGCCGGTTTAGCTTGCCAGTTACAGGCTGAAATTTCATTACGTTCATAGTAAAGCGAGAGAGCCCTTTGTTGTTGAAGAGCCCTTTGTTGTTGTTGTTGACTGGTAAATAGGTTTATATCGTGTTGAATTTCCAAGTAATGCTCCTTTACAATTAGGCCTGTACAGGATATAAACATGTTGGGCATAGATGCTAATAGATAGTTTCCAGCCCATTCATATTTATGGCTTCCAACTGATGTGTCTGTGTACTTGCAAAGAAAAGAAGGCCTGCTGTATAAACCCAAACACAATTAGAAATTTCTGTGCACCTCTGTCAGGCCATAAGCCGTAGGCTCATAGCCTACCAAATCGCCCAAAAATTCAGGAACCCATCTTACTCACTCAGCATAGGGCAGGCATGTAAGACAGTTTAGTAGGCCAATGAAGTCATCTCAAGTTAAAATTCAAGTTTTGGCTTGTTTGTCACATACTATGCAAATAACAGTGCACAGTTTGCAGTGAAATACTGTAATTATGGGCCTACTAGTAGCTAAATATTTGTAATTACACAGGTTCTAGTGAAATTGTATAGAGGAGGCCGAACCATACCACGTGATGATATTCTGCTAACATCACTCCCACTCGTGTGATATTGCTTTATTAACAACATTTTCATGTTGAGATGCTTGCTGAGGTCTGCCAGTAAGAAAGTTCAGAGATGAAGACACACAGAGATGGACATTCTGTTCACACACAGAGATGGACATTCCGACCAAAGTCCTTGCGTTTGAGGATAAGCAGATGAGAGACTGTAGTATTATTAAAGGCTGAACTATAATCGACAAACAGCAATCTCAATAAATTCCCATCTGTTAGATAGTGTGTGGGTAAACTGTGTTGATGAAATTCTTTTTCTTCTCTTTCTTTCTTTCTTTCTTTTTTTTTTTTTGCTTTACATAGCCTTTCTGCTACAAGGTCCTGATGGTCCCCTGGTTGCCCAGCTGGGAGGTTCTGTTCTTCTGCCATGTTCTGTCAAGACCCCTTTGCCACTGGGGGAGCTGGAAGTGGAGTGGAGGAGAGCCTCTGATGAACTGGTGCACCTGTTCCAAGAAGGAGAAGAAAGACCAGAGTCACAGAGCTATCAGTATAGTGGCAGAGCCCATTTTGTAACAGATGGGGTTACTACAGGGAATTATTCTCTACTGCTTACTAATACGACTCCAGCAGATGCAGGAGTTTATGTCTGTAAAGTGTTTACAAATCTGAACTCAGGGGAAATCACAGCTGAAATTAAATATATAGGTGAGATTAATTTTGTTTTAATAACTTATAAAACATTTTAAGATTGTAATTATTTATTAAAATAGGTAACTGTATTTCCATTGAATTGATTTTGCTATTTGGATCCAGTGTATGTGAAATATACCTCATTGATAGGTATGAGACCATTTCTTCATTTAGCCTATAAAAGTCTGTCCATCTCTTTGGTGTTGTGTGTATCAGAGCGTCTCATAGTGACTGGATCAAGTGCCGTCTCTGCCAGTGTGGGAGATGAGGTGACTCTAAACTGCACTGTGGACTCCCACATCCCCCCTGAAAGACTGCAGTACATCACTTGGAGGAAAACAGATCAAGAGGTCTTAGTGCTTCTTTACAGAGATGGTGAGGCCTTACTGAACTCCACTCATGAGAGATATCAAGGTAGAGTCGAGTTCTTCACTTCAGAAATCCCCAAAGGCAATTTCTCACTGAGACTAAAGGATGTCAAGCCTGAAGACAAAGGAGAATACATCTGTGATGTCCACAGTGGGAATCTATCAGCTAGTACAACTGGTGCACTACAGGAAGTGGGTAAGAGAACAGTACAGGATCTAGTAGCACTACAACAAGAATCATACAAGTGGATTGAAATGGTGGGAGCTATAACATTTTCCAGCACCCTAAATGAAACACTGATTATGTGTTATAACCACACAGCTCAGTAATGATTTCATTCAGATGTATGTGTGATGGATGCCAACTAGCTAGGCTAGCTGGCAGCGGTACGTGTAAATCTTCACATGCCCTATCTTTCAAGAATGCTTCTAGCTGCTGAGTTGGAAGCCTGGGCTTTTCAGCTGAGTGGTTAGAGTGTTCTACTCCCATGCTGTGAATTTGTGGTAGTTGACAGGGTGGTCACAGCCACTGTATAGTACATTGGTGCTGTGATCTGGATGAGAATGAGGATTTAGGGGGTTGAATGTACTGCACTGGTTACCTCACTCACGTCAGATGATGCGCTACATAACTTTAAAAGGCACTTCCGCGCAACGATCTGATGTTGAAGCCCTTCAGATGAATTTCAAGCCCAATATTCTCTAACCGAACCAATCAGGGCTGCTGGCTGCTGTAGAGGGTGTGACGTAGCGAAGAAGCGACTGTTTTGAATCCAACCAATCCAACAAATAAAACCAGATCAGTTGGTTTCGATGTGATTGGCTGAAGTGTACGTCAATTAAATTGATGGACAAGCCGTTTGTCCAGTTAGATTCAAGGATTTCTGGCTCCTGAAACAACTCGTCTATTGTTGATCATCAGATGTTCGCGCGTAGCACTACGTCTGACGTGAGTGAGGTAACTGCACTGGTGGCAGTATGTGTAAATCCTCAAATCCCCTATTCCTCAAGAAAGCTTCTAACCGCTGAGTTGGAAACCTGGGCTTTTCAGCTCAGTGGCTAGAATGTTTACTCCCATGCGGTGAGTTTGTTGTAGTTGGTGGGGTTGAAGGTTCGAGACCCGAGTGCGGTGAGATCGTCCCCGGCTACATATATGCGAAATGTTTGGTAAAAGCAAAGTAGGCTACTATGTGTTATTATTCTCTACAATTTCTGTTCTGCCTGTCTGTACAGATTACCTTCTTAATCTTTCAGGCACTGTGCCACTGCTCATCTTGACAAGCACATTATGTGTCATTGCTCTTGTATTGGCACTTGGACTTGGGATTCCAGCATTGATCCATTTATTGAAAAGAGGTATGGTTTATTGCCTAAAGAAAAACTATCTGACATTGCCTCTGTTAAAATGGCTGGAGTTGTAACATGGAACTTTGTGTAACTTGGGTGCATCATGCAAACTTGACATTTTCACATTTTGACCTTTAACATATTGTTCCAAGCTGCAGAGGAGTTATGTAGACTTTCTTATAACCATGTTTTGAAAAGTTCCTTAAAGAAATACAGAGTACTGATGACTTGCTCCAAAATTTTACCTGGTTGTCTCCAGGCTGAACTCATTTCACGGAGAGACTAGTTTGTTTTTTTCATACATTGTGATACTAAGGTAATCTTTTATCTTATTTTTCACTGTTTTTCAGAGCTTATAGCTGCATCCAAATTATACCCAGCACGTGTGGGCAAGGAGGTGGTGCTGAAATGTGATCTGAGAGGCCTGTCTGGAAGATTAAAGAGTGTAACCTGGAAAAAGGCAGATCAAGATGTCTTACTGTTCCAGAATCGTGTGGTCTCACCAGACTCCCCAGATCACAAATTTCAGTTTGTAGACGTCCAAAAACGCAATTTTTCACTTAAACTAATGGATGTAACAACTGAAGATGAAGGGCTTTACATGTATGAAGTACACACAAAGAAGACATCAAAAACCTACACTGTAGCATTGCAAGTGTGTAAGTAATAAAATGACAACATTCCTATATGTGACAGGCACTATAGCATTATAGCTGGGATTTATAATGTAACCATGTAAACATCACAGGTGTACAGTATGCAAACAGTGTCTATGTTCCCACAACTCTATGTTCCCACAGCCCTATGTTCCCACAGCATGTTCCCACATTTCTAAGAGGTTTTTTTTCTTTCTTTCTTCAAAGTCAGGTACTAGTCCCACATTTCTACCCCTGCCTGGTAGACCCCCTATGTAAGTTCAAGCAAGATTCGATCTTTGGTATTATTTGCCCTCAGTGGTGCCTTCCAGGTAGTGAGGGTTTAGGGTAAGGGTTAAGTTTGTTTTATGTTGTGCTGCCTAGATTCATATTCACAATGAAAACGATCTCCATCCACTCGTTTTCAGAATGTTTTGCATCCACATTCCACAATGATTTTACTGTATATTCATCCACCTCAGCGATCATTTTTGAAATCGACCTCTGCAATCATTTTTGGAATTATTATTGTTTCAGAAGTCTCCATTCTAATGTGAATGGAAGG
>JAODXP020010038.1:7500-12500 GCA_027497455.2 Sardinella longiceps | reverse complement strand
TGGCTGGTGGATGGGGGACCTGGGGGTCTGGGGACAGGGTGCTAAAGGGACTATTTGATGGCGGAGAATTACGGATCTAAAGCGACAGCCAGTAGCAAAGGACAATAATGATAGAATTGAAACACATTAACACATTTATTATGTGTCTAAAACTATAAAAATATATACTTCATCTATTTGTTTTCTTTTTGTCTGTCTCTCTTTTTGTCAGGCTATCTGTCACACTTACACACCATTCACCTGACTTCATCCTTTGCTATTGGTTGCTATTGCTCATACTTGGATAAGAAATGTGCAATATTTTGAAATAACCATGTACAAGCTCTTGTACTCCATTACCTATGAGCCCTGTCCTAATACCCAGCATAAACTGCACATCTACAGAAAATAGCAGTTAAGTAAAGTTTTGAGTTGAAGGTTAGTAATATATACTGTGTAAGTCTTTGATTTCAGTAACATATGTAGAGACCAAAAGCAAGATGCAGTGTCTGTTTGAAAGGAGATTAAAATGATGCATTTACACCATCACTTTAACCAAAATGGCTATACTCAGCTGCTTTGAACAAACAACACGGGGAAACCTGAATTTAGAGGGTCACATTGTTGTAAAGACACCTTTCATTCTTCAAATGAGGAGACAATCACAAAAGCACCAGAATCACATAAAGCGTATAGCACATAAACTAGTATACGCCTATGGCAAGGCGTCATTCCATTCCATAAACTATTGCAGGCCTATAGCAGGGCATGGTTCCATTTACAAAGTACTGTACAGTAGCCTAATGTAAATGCACACCTGACATCTCATTGGGTTGAAGACTCCCTATATAAATATGATATGCAGATGATCCATGGTTCCCAAACTTTTTACTGTTGCGTACCCCCTGAGACACTCTGGTCCTACCGAGTACCGCCCGCACCAAAAACACCTTTAAGTTTTTGCTTAGTTATTGCTGAATTAACAAAATGTTAGCACATGCATGCAATTTAATTGCAAATTTCTCTATATTATTTTTATGCTGGTGAGAACTGAAAATCTATTCACAGATTAGTATTGTGTACCCCCTAGAATCCATCCAAGTACCCCCAGGAGTACTCGTACCCCAGTTTGACAACCACTGCAGTAGATTAATCCAAGTACTACACTGGTCTGTTAGAATTCCAAGAGCAGGATGGGAGTGATATGCATGGCAGGTCATGGAGGTCACTTTAAGGCCGCCACTAGCATAGCCTCACTTGAACTGAACCCCCACACAACATGCTAATGCAAGGAGACACAGAGTTAATGGGCAATTATGTGCAATTATGCCACAAAGATTTACAATCGACGGGAATTAAAAATGGGAAAGGCACATAAAACAAAACAATTAACTGCTAATTTTCCAATACTGATGCAAATTCTGTATAGACTGCTTTGCTGGAAACTGCCTGTTGTTCTGCGTCTGAATTGTAGCAAATTGATTATATCCATTTGAATGTTTAGAGTAGGGCTGAGCTTGCATGTTACTGCAGCAATGCAAACACATGGGATGACAAATGGAAACACACATCTGAGTAGGAGCTCTCTCTCTCTCTCTCTCTCTCTCTCTCTCTCTCTCTCTCACACACACACACACACACACACACACACACACACACACACACAGCATTAGAAAAGCCACTGTATAAGACCACTTATATCAGACCGTTAAAACATAAAATATTACAACGCTAAGCCAATGCGTTGCCAGGCCGGATGTTGAAAGACATTTGTCATGGCAGCTCCCATGTTTACCCGCGGAATAAGGTGAATAGGCCTAAGGTTTAAACTAAGTATCAACCTGTTGTACACTAAAAACATGCCTTAAGAGAGGCTTATTCATACATGTCCTTTATGTGGGCGTTTCTTTGTGTGTGTGTATGTGTGTGTGTGTGTGTGTGTGTGTGTGTGTGTGTGTGTGTGTGTGTGTTTGTGTGTATTACCCAAGGTTAACAAAAGCAACCACTCAAGCAGAGGACTCATTCTCCAACCCAGCCATTCTCTCCAACCCAGCACTTACCGTTGTCGGAGGCCATGAAGACGGCTCTGTACTGATTGTTGTGCACATAGGGCGACTCCCGGTCCAGCACAGCCGTGGTGTTGACCATCCCCCGCACCGGGTTCACACTCAGCCAGCCTGCAGGGTCTCTGAGGATAGCAAACCTGTATGTGGGGGTGTGTTGGGGGTAAGGGGTGGGGGTCAGAGCAGAGCAAAAAACACTATTATGGTCACTGTTACGGCCAGCACCTTCAACAACTACCATCAAGATGATAAACTTAAAGCTAAGGTTAGGAGTAATTCAAGCATAGCACTGTTGCACAAGTCAGCTGACTGCATTACATAGCGAGTGGAATTTGAAACAACAGACCGAACACGAACACAAAATTAAACAAGCAGTTTACATTGGGTCAATGGAACACAATCTTACTTTCAGTTTTGAATGTAGTATGTTAAATTGGCTCCATGCTCCATGTCAAGTGCTCGTTTGCACTTGCGTTCATGTTAGGTCTATGTTTTTTTTCCAAATTCTTTCATTTCACTTGCTATGTAGGGCAGGCAGCAGGCTTGTACAGCAGGACCATGCTTGAATTACTCTGAACTTTCACATTAAGTTACTTTTGGTCAGGACTTGCACATATACATTCATTCAATTAATCTTCAGCACTTTTCACATTAAAGTATCAGTCTGTATTGCTGTTGCTTAAAGATCCAATGCACTTGGAGGATTACTACAAAGCTATTGGATGTTCACCCTCAAAACTCTTCATGCTTTGGGGATAGATAGCTTCTTCCAGCACTATCAAAAGACTTAACTGTACATTTTTTGGATTTTACAGTAGAGTTCAAAATGTAGAGGCATCACCCTTTGAGTGTGTTTCTTCTTTTTCCACTTTTATATTTCCAGAGTTTTTGAACTAAAAGTTAGCATGCATATGTGAGCATGTGTGAGTGTGTGCACGTGTATGTGCGGAAGTGTACGTGTGCATCTGTGTGTACACTGTGTGACTGTGTGACTGCATAGCATTTATTGTCTTGTGCTTAACATTAGGACAATAAAAGAATGTTTATTCTGATTCTGACACAATAAACACAATTATTGCTGTTTACAGTATAATATGACTTTTGTATTTGCAGTGCATATCTCTCCTTTACAGAGAGATATCTGTGATGTGTTTGTCCTGTCTATTGTGCTACACTGTAGACCATAGTGATATGCTATTTAGTGTTTTATGTTACTGAGGGTGGGTCTAGATGCCCTGACCGTGACATTTCTGGAGCCTCATCTGACAAAAGACCAGGCCATTGCTGGGCTATTAGGACTCAAATCTACCAATAAATAGCTTACACGGGCCCTGGACAGTGGGGTAATAGCCAACCATAAAAGCCATATGAAGGCGTGATGGGTCTTGTCTGTCAATCATTAGTGGGGCCACATCACTCAGTGACATTAGAGACGAGTGTTTAAGGAGGCATGGGTGGATAGTGTGTGTGTTTGTGTGTGTGTGCGTGTGCATACACTGCGTCAATGTGTCTTTGAGTGTGTCTGTGTGTGTGTGTGTGTGTGTGTGTGTGTGTGTATGTGTGTACATGTGGTGCGTGCATGTCTGTGTGAGTATGCGTGTACATACGCTGCATGCGTGTGTGTGTGTGTGTCTGTGTGTGTGTGTGTTTGTGTGTGTGTGTGTGTGTGTGTGTGTGTGTGTGTGTGTGTGTGTGTGTGTGTGTGTGTGTGTGTGTGAGTGAGAGAGTGAGTGAGTGAAATGTGCGTGCTGTGGTGAGGTGAAGGAGAGGTGGTATGGATGGATGGGGACTCAGAGAGTGTGAGTGTGTGCATGCATGGACTGAAGGATGGGAAGTAGATTGTCCGCTGAGAAAAATGACCTATTTTGCCTTTCAGTTAAGAAAAAAAGAGTCCATAGAAGCCGAGGTATGACCCTGTCACAGCCTTCGCGGTGTGCGTGTGTGTGTGTGTGTGTGTGTGTGTGTGTGTGTGTGTGGCAAGGGAATGTGTTTTGATTGGCTAAGAAATGAATCTGCGGCTGAATGGATTCCCAGCTGTGCTCATGTCAACCAGTTCTGATTTAGAGGTTCAATCAAACATACCGTCTGATGCACACACACAAGCACACACACACACACATACACACACACACACACACACACACACACACACACACACATGCATGCACATGCACATACACACTCACATGCACACAAACACACACGTATGCACACACTCATGCGCACAAACACGCACAGTGTCCCTCTGTCTCTCGCTATAAACACACACAAGCACACACACACACACACACACACACACACACACACACACATACACTGAAATAGTGGAATGGGGGAAATATGTAAGGTGAATTGAGCACTAAAAAAGGAAATGGCTGGCTAGTCTGTGCCTGATTTGTCCTTTCATGCAACAGTAAGCCTCCAGAGCACAGAAATAAGCAGCAGCCATGGATTCTATGCCTTGGGCGCAAAACACACTGACTCTGCATGTGTGTGTGTGTGTGTGTGTGTGTGTGTGTGTGTGTGTGTGTGTGTGTGTTTAGTTGTGCATGCATGCTGACTCTGAAGGTTGATCTGATAGAGCTGTTGGCTATGTAATGTCAGCAACTTCCACTACTTGCCTACAGTAGCTAGAAGCAAAGCAGAAACCTGCTGCATCTCCATGCTTAGACACACACCAAGCACAATGTGTGGCGAAAACAACATTCAGCACCACGGAAAGTTCCTGCAGCAAAGAGAACTGGTGAGTCCACATTTCAGGACCATGGATAGTTCTTACTGCAAACACTTTACTTTTTCAGCACCATGGACAAGTCTCTTGTAACTGGAGTACTTGACAGACAATACTTCAGGTGACTCTAGACTTCAGGACCTTGGATAGCTCTTGCTGCACAGACTTTTCAGGACCATGGACAAGTCAGTTGTGACTGGAGTAACTGACACAGATAATGCACAGAA
>JAODXP020010037.1:0-16033 GCA_027497455.2 Sardinella longiceps | reverse complement strand
GGAGGGGGCTGCGATTAGGCTAGATATTTATTGATTCACTCCAAATCAATCATTACATTTCATACATGACTTGTATAAAGCAGAGTGCAAAACTAAACTAAGGAGGCTAGTAGGATAACTGACACAACAGGTAGGCTGCCTATCAGAATTCCTGAGAAGCGTGATCAATGGTCCGGACTTTGTTTTAGGCTATCAAGCATAGAAAATTCCGCATTTTAATCCGACCCTTCCTAAATGAAAATAAAAATATGTAAACATCCACTAATAGACTAACTACTGTGCCCAATAGTTCAGAAAGCTCTAGTGGACAGGCTGACCCATATAGCCCAGCTATTAACAAGAGAATGCCTCCTCCTAACCTCCTCAACGTTGACAGCAATTCTCTGAGAGCGCACTGTTCCGTCAGGTCTGACAGCAGTTTGGAAGGCCAGTGTGGCCACGAAAAAGAGGAAAAGATCTGTTCTCAAAATTGGCTATCAAAAAATTATAGGCCTACTCTTAGTTCTAATGTTTTTTTTCGCATTTTGCATAGTAGATATCGCCATTTAATAACAGCTTTATCTCGATTATTAACCAAAGACAAGACAACGTAACCTGTTATGTCTTGAATGGATAGTTCATTATTCGTGAGCGTTCACCACCAAAATATAATCATGTGTTCCTTGTCCTCATAGCCTATCCGCACTGTCCGACAAGTTCTGTAGCCTACAGAACTTTTCAAGGTATTTTGCGCACAGACAGACAAGACAAACGTCCACAAACATAACATTAACATGCGCCACTGGTTGGATCGAATAAGTTAGAAATATTTTTGCTTTAACCGAGCTACCACTACAACTAATCTAATTTGGAATGAGTGAAAGCAAGCGAGAGAACGAGAGAGAAATACCGGTATGTTGGGTTGAGAAATGAGAGCGAAGCAGTGGAGATAGAAGACGTGCGCAGGGCTCTCCGACTGAACGGTAACAATTCTCCCTGTCACTGCGCTTTATTTGAGGTTCTCTCAGATATACCCTACATAGGCTATCTATGTTACACGGAAAACTTAGGTTACTGAGAAGACAAAAAACAGGTGGAGATTCTGTTTGGCAGGCTATAGCCTATTTTAAAAGACCCTTGCAAAAGTAGGCTACTTTGTTCGGATTTCTAACCGATTAAAATCATGATCGTATTTGATTGATTGGTCTTTTCGTATTTTGTCTCTAAATGACGATGGGTGTTGAACAGATATAGACAAACAATACAGACAACAATCACTCATCACTTCTAGATAGGCATTGTAGTAGGGCCTATGTATGCCATTAGTGGTGTGCGCAATCAGCAGAAGAACTGTGCTGCGACTCATCTCCTGGAAAAATGTTTGGCACATTAGGGTATAGGCCTATCTACCCGCTGTCGCACTAGAATACGCACCCTACAACAGCCAATAGTTATTCAACAGCAGAGACAGACAAACTTTTTCTGATGTTGGCTACCCCCCCCCCCCCCCCAAAAAAAAAAAAAGTGACGTCACATTTAACGGCCCAGCCCCCAGCCCCCCCTACACAAAACACCTTCCCGCGCGCCTGGCCTAGGCTATAATTGATGGAGTTCTATGAGAACTTCTATGAGAAAATTGAAGTGCACTCAGATATGCAGAAATATGATTGGGCCAGGATTCAAAACTAGGTGGCAAAATAGCCCTACATGAGACTCTCACGCAAGCAGCATTCGGAACGGGCCGAACTCGCTCATAATCACCTGCACAGGTTTTTGTGGATTGCCATGGAGAATGATTGTGACGCATCATACGACGTTACATTCTATGACGATTGGAATGTTGAATACGTTCTTTATAACGCCGCGTTTGTGTTCATGTGTTCACTTTGATTTCATACCGCGATTGTACTGCACGGTAAGTGGGCCTATTCTGTTCCCTGCAGGCAGCTATACACACTGCATTATTTTAACTTTTAAGTACAGTACGTCAAAAAAAAAAATTGATTTCTTAATATGGAGCATGAAGTGTTTATTTCAGGTTTGATTTAGGCTAGGCCTATGTGGTCCAGTCATTTAAAACTCCATCAAGTTCATGACCTCTTTGGGTGAAAACTGTTAGGCTACTGATAAAGGCCTAAGATTAGCCTACATGTATTAACAGAGAGTGCTTGAATATTTCAGCTATCACTGCCATAAACTACTACGGATACTCAATCAATACTTTGATCATCTGGGTGAAGATCACTGGGTAAGCCTCCATCACCACAACAGGTTTCTACTGTGTATCTGTAGGTCTTTGTGTTTGCCAAGTAATAGCCTACTTTTCTTTCTCTGCCCACAGGGACTTACCTGTGTCTTCAGAGATGCATTGGATTGCTGGCCAGCCACTGGTCTTCCTGGCCAAAGATTTTGAGATCGTCCATCTGATGCCTATGGTACAGTAGGCTACTAAGCTGAGAGCCTAATCATTTCATTATTAGTTCAGTAGGACATACACACAATTCAATCCCAGTAAATGTGAACTGATTCGACATGAATTGGGTTGACACAATTTCTATTTCATCAGGTTGTTCAGGTGCAGTATGCTACTCTTGACTATTGTTATTCATATTGTCACTGCATGCCTTTCTTAACAGAATGGACCTGAGTGTAATTCCCAATGCCTGGTTGATAATGGACCAGGACTGGAGGAAAGTCGACCTCAAACTGGCCTTTATTCCTCCAATAGATCTGGTAAGTGGGGCGATATGATGACAATCATCAAATAAATTCTAATGATCTAGTCTGCTGTTACAGTAGGACTAGCCTAATATTATTAAGTAGATTAAAGTATAACATACAGATAGAGATTTATGGGTAAATCTTATCAAAAGAGGAATATCTATAATTTACTCCTCTTGTACCCCTTGAAAAAGGTCCCATACCCTACACATATTTCATTCACACAATGCTTTACATTTCCTTTTACACTAATAATGCAGAGTTGAGTCAAGATCCATCTACAAATGGGTGGTTCATCCCAGGATCTCTGAGCTACCTTCGAGTGTACTCAGTCACCTCAAGGTCAATAGACTCCTGCTCCACGGACTCCGAAACCATCACTGCTGTCCGCAACCTGACTAATGAGTAGGTCACACCAACAGAGGGCGCTCATGTACTGAACTTCTTCATACGGCAATGGAACACGTGGAAATTTCTCCAGATTTGAATAGATAGATACTGTAAATACAAAGATCAATATCATATGTGGATAGATAGATACCGTAGTTTAGTCATCATGGATGAAATTCATTAACTGCAACTAGATTATGTGAATGCACGTGAGTGGATAAAATCAAAACATTTCACAAATATGTTTAAATAAATAAAGTTGTTGTTTGTTGCTTTTCAGGTGCCTGGGGTCTGTCGTAGGCGAAAGGCCTCGGTCTAATCTGCTGATCTATGAGGTGATGGCCAGAACTGGGGGTCGAGAGGAGTGGGACATGGACCTGGGCTCACTGGACTATGACATGATCTCTCTCACCTCAGACAGCCACTCCTGCAGCAGGATAGATGCTGCTGTGGGTGTAACGCCAGCTTCCTCAATGGAGACTCTAACGGATCCTTTAAGGAATGCCATCATGCGTATTGTGGTGCCTGAATCTGGATGGTCATCTGTGGAATCCCTCAGTCCACTGCCCTACCAGAGACCGACTGCAAGGCAGCGCTTCGTCGCAGCTTGCCATGGGCTCGGGCGCGTCTTTAAAGAGTGTCTGTGTGTCAGGGTGCCACACACCGACCATCAGCCTGGTTCGCTCCCTACTGGTAGGTCAGGGCCTGTTGGTTGCGCTGGACGCTGTGGCTACATGGATGGGAAGGTTCTCTTGGGCCAAACTGACCTGACAGCAGTCATGGATGCCATGGAGACCATGATGGAGAGCATCGGTCCTGATGCTGCTACCAGCCTGACTACGAGGATGGAGCAACTTCTGTCCAGCGGAGCACTGAGACCACTGACGGACGCGCTGGTAGATCACCTCCAACTCCTCATCACGGAGCACGACTCTTTCGCCTCTACTGAGGGGCCTGCCACGTATGCGTCCACCTCCACTCTTCCTCAGTGGAGAAACAGTGACAAGATATACGCTATTGTTGAAGGCTCTCTGAGGCCTTTCATTGGTCAGCTTCTGAGTGATGTCATCGCCCACTTACATCAGGCTGAAATGGAGGACAACAAGCGCTGTTCCCCCTCAACCACATCCAGCTACGCTGACATCCACAAGGACACTTTAAGTCTTTTGGCGGATGTGATGACTCAGGAGATAGTGACTGATCTGTCTCTCAGGCCAGGTGATGAGGCAGGTGAAAGGTCACCCAGCCAAGGCTGTTCCTCTGATGGAGCTGGTGAGCTGTATGCCCTGGAAGACACTAAAGTTAGCGCCAGCATGGGTATAGTTAACGCCAGCTTGGAGGGAAAAGATAAAAAGGAGCAAACTCACCTGAACCTGGAGGGAAATGATTACTATACTCTGGTCAGTAAGGTGTTGATGCAGCTGATGAGAAAAATTGAGCCCCTCACTGAAGAAATGACAGTTTTCCTCAGCTACCACCAAGGCCTCACGGAAACAATTGTGTCCGAGTTCTGCTCTGCTTCAGGCCTCTCCAGCACCCAGGTGTACCCAAAATCTTTCAAGATCAAGAAACTGTGCAAGAAAATGTACAAGGAGCTTTTGAAGAACTTCATCTCCAAGGACATGGTGCACAAGCTGCTGCTTTATCGGATTCCTGTGTTTAACACAATCCTGACTAAATGCCTGGTGAAGGAACTGCTGCGGTTAGTCCAGAAAGATGCTGAGAAAGAGGATGGAGGCAAAATATTCAACCTCCTGCAGAGATTCAAAAACTCTAAATGGGTGCGAGCAGTTTTCAAGAGGAAGGTAAAGACGTTTACTTTACACTCCTCCTCAAATTTAAACAAAAATGGCTCAAAATGCTCACCTCAATAGCATCACTATCATCATAGCGTAGCGGACATTATCGTGAATGGTTTGTTTTTATTTTCAGAATTCCAGAACGAATCTCAGCAGAGACGCAGAGGAGCCACCCAAGGCTATGAGCCCATGTGCTCAGGAGTAAGAAAAGATGCGCCATGATGCTCTTGTGAAGCTGGGGATAGGTAGGTTAAGTCTGCTAGTCAGCTAGTGAATTATTAAAGAGTCAGACCTGTTAACTGACATTGAAAACTGACTTGTGTAGGCCTACATACAATAATAGCGCAGTAAGTTTCTCTGTAGATATTTATTTCCCTTTGTAATTATTTATTCTATATCTCCAAATCTATCTCTTCTCTTCTCCAAAGTCCTGAAGCATCAGGAAGACTTTGCACAAGGCCTAAGACAGGACTACCTCATCACCATAGAGACCCATCCCAGACTACCTCATCACCATAGAGACCCATCCCAGACTAGGACTACCTCATCACCATAGAGATCCCTCCCAGACTACCTCATCACCATAGAGACCCATCCCAGACTAGGACTACCTCATCACCATATAGATCCATCCCAGACTACCTCATCACCATAGAGATCCATCCCAGACTAGGACTACCTCATCACCATAGAGACCCATCCCAGACTAGGACTACCTCATTACCATAGAGACCCATCCCAGACTACCTCATCACCATAGAGATCCATCCCAGACTACCTCATCACCATAGAGATCCATCCCAGACTAGGACTACCTCATCACCATAGAGATCCCAGTATAGATCAGACCTACACCTTTGGACCTTCAACATGTTGGATCAATTCCTATACATTTTACATTTATCATTAAATCCATTTATTTGCATGTGTAGATATTTTTTTGAATTTGTGGTTTGATATAATATGCGACATCTCAGGTTGGTTGGTGGTTTCATTTGACCACAAGAGGGCATCATAACATTTTTCAAGCAACACCTACAGCCTATAGGGTTGGGTGACATACTCAGTGAGTGTAGATTCACCTACCTACCCACCTACATGCTGTGAAACTCTAACCCCTCTTCTACGAGAGTGATAGGTCCTTGCTTGTAGTAGGATGAGAGAACAAATACACTATCCACACTAACCTGGTTACACTCCAAGGAATATGGAATCACTGCAGGGCACTCCCAGTAAAACTGCTAGCAGTGCACCTGTCAGTTGTCTTCTTATCAGCTGCATTGTCTGAGAAACCCGCAGATTTAGGCATACAGTATATGGACTTCATATGTTCCTTTCAGACAAGTTTGTCTGAAATGTGATGCAGTGTGATTTGTTTATTTATTTCTTTTACACATGTAGCCAGTGGCGGTCCGCACTGCACACGGGTCTCGAACCCGCCACCCCGCAAGTTACAAACTCCCGGCGTGGGAGTGGAACGCTCTAACCAACTGAGCTAAAAGCCCGAGCTTCTAACTCAGCGTGTTAGAAGCGCCCATGGAATTGGGTGATGAGGATTTACACACTACCACCGAGCTATCCACGCTAGCTGGCCTCCGTTACACACATCTCCATTGATAATTGTGTTTTTTTTTTTTAATGCTGATAATAATGGGGAAAAGGGTTAGGCTATTGACCTCTGGTCTGATATCATCACTACCAAAACACTATTCGGGATTTTTTTCTGCACAGTGCTTTACAGCATGGTAGTCACTTATGAGATAAAATGATATTTTAATACAACATTGTTTTCTTATGTTATCAGCTGTTTAAAGGACTCCTGATGACTACATGATGTCATAATACTGGCCATAAACCAGTGTTGCTTGTCAATGTAGGTTTACTGCAGGATTTTTCCTCAGGGGCGTCACAGAAACTTTAACTGTTCAAGAGTTGCAGAAGAGTCCCAAGAACCATAGCTTGACACAGTAACAAAAGCGGCCAAGTGGGCTATGACGTTAGGCATTTGAATGTTCAATCCTGCTTCTGTAAATGAGCCACACGGGCAAATCGATATTCTGATTGGTAATTGCTCAACCTTGTCATAGTTCATTACATAGAGTTAACCGAAGTTTAACTTTCTGTCATCGTTCAAGACACCCAAGTTTCGTCGCCCACCATAACTGCCACTTTTGGTGCCAAAGTTGTCCGTCTCCATACAAAGTCAATTACTTCCGTCGCTTGTGTTGCCTGCATCGCTTGCAGTCTGAACATGCAGTAATGCATGACGACTGTTCTTCTCCTTCTCTGGAAGATCTGATATCACCAAGTATTTAAGAGTCCAGGATCAATCCAGGATCCCAGACTCCTTCTCTTGTGTGGTTCCAGGCTGCTGAATTCACCCATGCTCTATTCCTCCTCTTGTGTGGTTCCAGGCTGCTGAATTCACCCATGTTCTATTCCTCCTCTTGTGTGGTTCCAGGCTGCTGATTGGCCACTATTTGGGGGCGTGTCCAGAGGCGGAGCCATCAGGCCTCAGACTGATTCTGCTCTTCTCCTCACAGCTCACCCAGTCCACACTGAGGCCCCTCCTACTCAGCTTCCACCAGCTCAGACATCCAGCAAACACGTCAGAATCTTTCATCCTGCTCAATTTCAATTCAATATTTTACACCAAAGCCGTTTTCACATAGCCTGGCAGGCCATCCTATATCATTGAAATGTATAGTCTGGCATCGAGAGATAAACCGAACTCAATCGTGGGTTGAATAATGCTGCTATCTTTCAAACTACTTCTGGACGCAACAGGATAGCCTATGGCCAAACGCAGGAACGAACAAGATCGACGAAGCCCGCCCTAAACACATAGAGCGTTAATGATTAGATGTCGCCAAAGGCGTCATCCAATAAAATTCCCTATGGCTTGCTACTAGACGTACAGGCTGAGCAAATTAATTTGCCGCCGCTAGGGTATGTCTAGATTTCTAGGCTAGTTTCCACCTGCTTTCTCAATACAATATTTTACACTAAAGCCGTTTCCACCTGTTTTCTCAATACAATATTTTACACTAAAGCCGTTTGCACCTGCTTTCTCAATTCAAATATTTTACTCTAAAGCCGTTTCCACAACACTAACATGCGCCTGGTACAGTAAATGACTGTGTGTGTGTGTTTGTGATTTCCTGCAGTAGTCCAGAGTATGAGGAGAGTGTGGATGCTCTGATGTCACACCTGTCCACTCTGCCTGATCTGAGGGCAGTGATTCTGACCACAGGCTGCCTGACTGAGATCTGGGCCAATAGGATCCTCTCCCTCATACACACCTGCCCCAGTCTGAGGGAGGTTCAGTAAGTGCAGTTAGCCCATCATCAACCAAGTGTTATCTGCTACTGCACTAAGTGTCTCCAGCTACATGCCAACAGAGCCAGCTTTCCTCACCAGTCTGTCCAGGCACCTGTTTCCCAAAAGCATAGTTGCTAACTAAGTTAGCAACTATGTTGGTTGCAATGCAATTTCCCATTGCCAATTAACTAAGATGCAACTAAGTTAGCAACAGAACGGAACAGAACCATATGTCCAGCATCTCACGTCCTAGCAATGCCTGCAGTAATAAAGTTTCCAGCATCTTGTCCAAACCACAATAATGTATCCCAGTGATACACGTCATGGCAACATTTACACAGTTTCACAAATTTTAGGATCTTAGATAGATAAGGGTCCCCCCACACCCACACACACACATCTGTTACTCTGTCCATCTCCATCTGGTAGGTTTGACGCCGCCATCTTCGATGGAAGACGAGACGGAGAGGAGGGTCTTCTACTGGAGGAGGGAATCCGCTCCCTACAGTCACAGACACGCCCAGACTGCAACATCATACTGAGAGGGTGGAGTATAATACTGCAACATCATACTGAGAGGGTGGAGTATTAATACTGCACCATCATACTGAGAGGGTGGAGTATAATACTGCAACATCATACTGAGAGGGTGGAGTATAATACTGCAACATCATACTGAGAGGGTGGAGTATAATACTGCTACATCATACTGAGAGGGTGGAGTATAATACTGCAACATCATACTGAGAGGGTGGAGTACTGTATACTGCAACATCATACTGAGAGGGTAAAATATTAAATACTGGACTCATACTCAGATGGTAGAGTAACACTACTGCACTCATAATACTCCAGACATACTCACTAGCTGCCTGCCCACTGAATACACTGAAAAAGTCTGGCCTCTAGATAACACAGGCTGTTAACGTCAAATAACCACTACTACAGGGACAGACTGTGCAGTGTGCACCAAAATATAACAAACCAGGTTCCACCTAACCACTGATTGGACAGTTGAGGGAAAGGTGGGAGTAAGTTTGTGACAGTGATTGGCTGGAATGTGGGTTGTCATACTTTTGCTTGTTACAAGACAACACTGTTAATTTATTTAGTTTGACTAAAATGTAAATGTTTACAGCCCCTATGTTGCCTCCTAAGACCAGTCTAGAGTATTAATACAGTACTATGATTATAATCAAGAGATAACACACATTTACACTTACACACTTAATTATGGAGTAACAGTCCAAGCTTGTGTTTTGACTGTGATTTAAAGGAGATGCTGCACTAAGTCAGTGGGGCCATGTGCTAGTCTAAGGGACAGGAAGCTCTGCTGTAACACGGCCTTGGTGATGGACATGAAGAACACGTCTGAGAGAGGTGGGACGCCAGGACAGGAGATCTAGACCTACTGCATGTCCATTTAGGGGAGAAGAGCTTACCTGTATATCCATTTAGAGAACAGGAGGCGATCTACTCAAGGCAATGCAGTCTGGACATGAAATAAAGACGCTTTTAGACAATCTCGTCTGAATGTCACTGTAGACCTGCCTAGGACTAAAACCTCACAGGATCAAAAACAAACAAATAAACAACCTTGAACCTGATCAGGCACGGTATTTACTGTAGTTGCTCATGTCTGTCATAAGTGTCTGTAGGTCAGCCAGCCATTTCAAAAAGGCCCAATGATCTGCTCTCCATTTAATTTCAAACAATTTTTTGAATATACATATGTACTGTATACATGTTTACCTAACAGATGGCTTGTAGGATACTACTTTTGTTAAAGGTTCACCAGGCAACTTTTCTCCACTGTTGAGATATTCTTTTGAATTTTTTTTGGTACAAAAGTGCAACGTTGCTTCTTGTTTGTTCATGAGTGAAACAAACAGAACAGAACAATGTGTAAAGCTGATACCATCTCCCTTTACATGACTTACACTTGTATACTTCTCTTCTGGCTGCATTCGTATGATCTACTGTACTTATAGTCAGGCTATTTTCTTGTCTACTTAGATGGATCTTTGCTGCCATCTCTCTTACTTACTTTGTACATAAACTCTGTTCCAGATTTTTGTAACCGTCATGCCTCTGTTAAAACTTTTGGTAACCCTAAAAATTACCATCAGACTGCATACTTATTCAAGTGTTAAACACAATCAACGTTATTTATTTTCCACACAATCTGACGGCCATGTGGTGTTGTGGACATGGAAGAAGACACAGTTTCAGACTGTAGGCTTTTGTCATCATGATTTATTCCCACACACATTTACAACATGCAGTCCATCCAAAGCCCGCCCTAACCCTCTCTCCTCCAATCACAATCCCTCCCATTGGGCCCCGCCTCTATCGGAATGCTCCTGGGCCTTGTCCATTGGTGGAACTCTCTGTCAGTTAGAACAATGTTACTATTACATAGTAATAAGAAAGCAGCTACCTGTTCACTGATTGGTTTATTTCTCAAACTCTGGTCCAAAAATGACAGTGATTATTTGGAGTGTTCAATGCATGCCTTACAGATAGTGTTTAGTATGTGTGTATTCATTGCAAGCCTTACAGGGGTGTGTGTGTGTGTGTGTGTGTGTGTGTGTGTGTGTGTGTGTGTGTGTAGTGTGTTTCACTTTTTGTGTGTGTGTATTAAAGATGCACAGTTCAGGGGCATTCTCCAGTGGAACCCAGTTCTTTCTGCGGGTGTGTGTGTGTGTGTGTGTGTGTGTGTGTGTGTGTGTTGATCAAAACAAGTCTGGTAGGTACAGGTAGGTACAAGTATAGGTACAGGTACTGTATGTGTATGTGGACATTAAAAAGTATTTATATTCATGGTTAAAGATAAAATTTTAGAAACTAGGAGTCAAATTGGAGAAACTGGTCTCATCAAGATGCTTAGTACTAATTGGCTGGCAGGCCTCATCCTGATGCTCATCTGATTGGCTGGTCAGTGGCAGTTGGAGGAGCCTGCATGCCTTACAACTTAAGAGAAAATGGGTGTAGAGAAGAGAAAACCGTTCAAAATAACACACACATAAAACACACACACGCACGCACGGTCATGGGCAAGAGACAGCCTGTGCAGTAGTGAGAGCATGACCTTCAGACAACTTGAGTGACCTTGAGCGGACCCAGATCACAGTCTGTGTGACGGGTCGAGAATGTGCACACAGCAGGTCTGATGATAGCCCAGGCACTGGAACTCAGGCCTAACGAGCCGAGATCAGTTAGAGCAGTCAGCTCCCAGACATGACACACAGATCTACTGACACACAAGGACATGGATTCAAACTCTGTTACTGGAAACTAGGGGTGCAAGTCACACTGTAGTCCATCTAATATGCCTGAATGTGTGTGTGTGTGTGTGTGTGTGTGTAGACTGCACATGTACATGTATCCGTGTGTGTGTGCAAACTGCGCATGTACATGTATCTGTGTGTGTTTTTGTGTATCTGTGTGTGTGTGTGTGTATAGGTTGGGGACTAGGGCAAGCAGGCTTTCAGTATAATCTTCTTGCAGGCTGTAAACTTGACTGTTCAGGGCATCATATTGTGTTTTGTGCCAGCGCTGGAAGTGTGTTGTTGTTCGGGGTACGGATCGGGTGGGGGGTGGGGGGTTCATGATGCGCTTGGTCAATGCTGGGGGGGGGGGGGGGGACTGTACAACTCATGATTATTTATATATATTTATACGTGTTAAAACCCCACCCTGTTCTCATGAATATTTATGTGTTAATTTACATGATACTCTGAAAAATGTCAAATTTAGAGTGACATTTTTTTCTTCAGAGTGATAGAGTGACTGTCACTCGAGATGCGTGAGTGTTGGCAACACTGTGAAGTGATCATTTACCTCACAAAATACCACCACAGGCACACAAACTGAATACCAATGCAAAGACGATGGGCACATGTTTATTCCTTTGCACCTCATGATGAGTCAGATGGTGCTGCGGGCCACTCATTTGGTTCTTGTGGGCCTGGTCTGGCCCACGGGCCGACATCTAGGGATCACTGTCATATGACATACAAAAGAGGAAATGAGATTGAGAATTATGTTTTCCTCAAAGAAAAAAGTATGTCAAAACTGTTCCGCTATGCCAAAGAGGGTGGCATGTAATGAGTTGTGAGTGAAAAATAACCCAAAACCTTTACAAGGTCCATCAGCAATGCCAAAGAGAGATCGGCCTGAAAACAGACGGAAAGTGTGAGTTGGATTTTCATATTGCAAAAGATGATTAAAAAAATAGTTTTTAAGTTGACACCATCTGAGGACAGTAGGACCCATTCTTCTTTTCATGCCCATTCTAAGCCTATGGAGGCATATATTATGGGTGGAAAGGGTAAAATTGTATGCAGTTTTTCTGAAATACTTGTACATTCATGTAGATGGGCCATTAATCACTGATATATTTTTCATACATGTTAGGCCAAGGGCTGGGGGGGGCTTACAGTGCACTTCTACCAAGCAAACAGCCCCAAGAGCAGAGCACTGAAAACTAGAAAAGTGCTCTGAGAGTGCAGACCTACGCCAAGGCAATGTGGTCACAGATGGTGTTCTGGATCACCGGTCGCCACCAAAATGGAATCAGTTCTTACTTGTTCTTACTTGTCCCAGTACACACGCCGGCGAAAACATAACCTCCTTGGCAGAGGTAATCAATGCATGGCAATACAGTGCAAATACTAAAGAGGACAATGCTTTGTCCATGAGGTGGAAGAAAGTGGAACTTGTCTCAGTGCATATTGAAGAATGTAGGCTTACAGAAAATACCAAAGTTAGGTTGTTTAACATGTTAACCTGTGTGGTACAGGCATATATGTAATTCCTTATTTACTCATGGAATTTCACAAAACATGCAATATAAAATGGCGTTGTCTTAATGTAAATCATCTGGAGAGGAAGTTTTACAGCATATTTAACAGTTTCATTTTGAACCCTATTGACAGGTCATACAAATAAGGCCTATAATGGACATAAAATGTTAAAATTGCATTCAGCTACCCTGAATGCAATGCTAGCACACTTCTTATGCAATGCATTGTTATCACATATTATAACAGGCCAAATCTGGGGTTCTGGTTAATGGACTACATTTAGCCAATACTCCACTGAGCAGCAATAGAGTTCATTTGTTGAGTGCACTTTCTAATCATGAGGAAAAGTGTGGGGCTGTGCAAGCAGCAAGCAGCCCACAGACAGTTCCGCACACATTTGACAGCAGGCAGTTTCACACAGTTTTACTTTTTATTGGTAACTACAGTAGTTCTCTGAAGTTCTCATGGTGCTTCAGTTGGTGCCATGTGACTCATCATGCGTGTCTTATATGGCTTGTGGCTACAGGTTCTGTGGTCCATGAATGCAGATGTGAAGTTGTGCAACATTATTGTGTCCACAGGCTAGCCCACAGTGTGGAAGTACTTGTCCAAATGTTCACTCAAACTTACAAAAACAAAAAGAATAGCTGCACACAGTGACATGGGAATCTAACAGCAATGCTAGAATCCCCTGTGGTCAAAAAAATTGTGTCCTCAGAATGGGTCCCTCTTCTGTCACCTTGAAGTTTGGAGTTTATTTCTGAAAGCATGACTGAGATGGAATAATATTAGTGCAGTCACAATTAACTGATTAATCACGTGATTAATCCAAAAAAAGGAAATGGCTCGGCTATCAAGTCAAACTATACAAAGATTACGGCCTAGCTCCTGACTGTCCAACAACATGTTTGGGGAACCCTTGGGGGTAGGGGACAGGTGTGAATTGCCCCATTTGAGAAGAACAAAGCCAACTATTTAGTATCAGGGCCTTTACATGGCAAAATAAGGATCCAACATACCCTAGCATCCAAATTATTACTGGAGGAAATGAGTTGCGATTAAAAGTGATTAATCACGATTAATCATTGCAAAATTTTGTGATTAATTAATCAGATTAATTATTTTTTAATCGTTCGACAGCACTAACTAATATATTATCAGCATTAACTATTTCCAGGTGCATCTGCATTGGAGTGAGCCAGGGTCCTGGTCTGTAGATGGAATCACCCAGTCAGGGTAAGTAGACAGAGTCACTAGTGTGGGGATGTCATGAGAAGGGTCTGATGTTTTGCAATCTTATTAGCGATGCTAAAAATCTCTTCTGTCTGTTTCTGACTAGGGCCCCTTAGTGGGGGCTTTGGGGAGAGCATCTCTCCTGAAGCCCTGAAGGTAAACATCTCAGCTGGAAATGGAAGCCAAGTGTCAGCCCCTATGTTGGTCAACTCACAGATTCATGGGGATATCTCCATAAATGTGTTCAGTGATGCACAGCTGAACAAGAATTCAGGTAAAATTTCAGTATCAGAGTTTATTAGCGCTAACTGTAAATAAATAGATTACAAAATGAGTTCAGGTCTTGTTGAGGATGGAGTTACCTTGTGACTATTGGTAGTTTTAAGTTGTCTTGGATCTGCCAAGTCCTCCAGGGACTACTCCCGAGGACCTCCATATCAATACAAGTCAAGTTAAATCAAGTGTATCTATATTGCACATTTTAACAAAACACAGTTGATCCAAAGCGCTTTACAGTGGAAGGGGGGACCTCACTAACCAACACCAATGTGTAGCACCCACCTGGGTGATGCACAGTAGCCATCACAGTCGGCGCCAGAACGCTCACCACACACCAGCTGGAGGTGGAGAGTGAGGGACAGAAGGGAAAGGACAAATGAGCCAATTACAGTGTCAAGTCAAGTCAAGTCAAGTCACTTTTATTTATATAGCACATTTCATACAACATAGTTGATCCAAAGTGCTTTAAAAATAATGATAATAATAATAATAATAATAATAATAATAATAATATGCAAATGACCAAATAAAACAAACAAACAAAAAATAATAACAAAAATAAAAGAGGAAAAGGGTTTAGGGAGAATTAAAGGCTAGGGAAAAAAGATGTGTTTTTAACTTAGACTTAAAAAGATCAATGGTATGAATGGACCTAATGTGGGAGGGGAGACTATTCCAGAGCTGGGGAGCAGAAACAGAGAAGGCTCTGTCACCTCTGGTTCTAAGGTGAGAGGAGGGAACAGAAAGAAGAAATTTAGAGGAAGATCTGAGTGGCCTAGAAGTACAGAAAGGACTAAGTAAATTGCAGATGTATTCTGGAGCTAATTGATGTAAGGCTTTAAAAACATACATTTAAACTCAATTCTATATTTCACTGGCAACCAGTGCAGTTCACAGAGCACAGGAGTGATGTGATCACGCTTCTTAGTTCCAGTAAGCAATCAGTGGGTGAATGATTAGGGGGCCAGATTGAATGAGCTAGGTTGGGATTTTTGCTATGGTTGTACTAAATTCTGCATGAATGATTAACACATATAGTTGATACCCACAGCATCTCCAATCTTGGACACACACACAGACACACATCCCAGGGTTACCATGGTTTGGGTTCTGTGGCAGGATTATTATAGTCTGTAGTGGTCAAACACCTGTGTGAACGAGATTGTGATTAATTTCCCCTCTCTATTTGTGTGTCATTCCATACAGTTCATGAAGAAACCGTATTTGACTATAAGAAGAGCATTTTTTCTTACTATAAGAGAGTGCAGGAGTATAACTCTCTCCCTGCAGAGGATGTGTTGCTGACTGACCGCTACACTGAGCTGCTGATGGTCCAGAAACACAGAGAGGAGAGAGAGAAGAAGAATGAGATCTGTTTCAGAGGAGCAAGTTTCTTCCGTGCCAGGGAGGCGTATCAGACCACCACTGTGGACCAGTTCTTCAGCCCTGATGACATACGCGCGGGAACATAGGGGGCTGCGTACGCTGCAGCCCCCTATGTCA